>JAOXNO010000004.1:32264100-32276065 GCA_028565335.1 Limnodromus scolopaceus
CCCACCTCCCCCCCGGAGTGTGGCATATGAGAGGCTTGGTCATGTTTGGTGTCTTTTGGGCTGAAATGACAAAATGCATAGAAGGGCAATGAAGTTTGTGAAGGTAAAAAAATGGAATGATTTCAGCTTAAATAGATACCACTAGTGTGTCTTATGTAATAATAAAATTCTAAATATTACTGTTATTTAATAGTAAAGTTCTTGTAGGTCCTCTTGGGACCGTAATGTCAATGAAAAGAACTTGCATACATTTGGAATCTAATGCAATGTGATATTGAAAATGGTGCTCCGCCAAAGTCAGAGAGCTTGGGAAAAAGAAGTAGCTTTAGAAAGGAACTCTCTGGTGAGGGAAAGTAATAACACAGGCTTCTCAGTGTACTTCCATGCCAGCATCCCGTAGTGAGGAAGATTGCTTTCCAGGATCTCCTCCTGGAGTGGAGACGTTGGAGTGCCACTGTTTCCAAGTAAATCTGCAGAGCGGTAGATGGAAGGAAATGGCAAGTGACATGTGAAATGAATCCCACGGTGCCTGTTGCTGGGATGGATGCGAATTTGGAGGGTGATTAGTTAGATATGATTCCTGAAAAAATAATACAGAGTGGTCACCAGCAGGAAGAGAAAGCCACATCACTGCTGTAGTGGAGGAACTGAGAGGTGTAAATTAATTGCGTGGCCAGTACTGTGTTTCTGCGGTGCTGTGTACAATGTGAGGCTTTCTCTAATGTATTTCAACAAGTCATTAACTGGAGTTCATGCCGAAGGCACGAAATGGGCTCTAAAGCAGAAGAAAGCCTAGGTCAAGCCTGCTTTGTTACTTCTACCCAGTTCCACGGGGTAATTGTACTTGATATCCTCTTTTAACAAAAATCCTTCAGAGGGCTGCACAGAGGCTCTGGTTGTGTTTGATCAGTGAGGTGCTACAGCGCAGAGGGGATTGAAGAACAACAAAAAAATTGGCTCTTCCAGGAAATATCCTGTATCGCTGATGTTGGCAAGGTCTGGGCAGTGTGTCCCTGTGGTCTGGACTGGGACAGTTAAGTGCCAGTCCAGTAATGCTGGTCCAGGCATGGCTTAACCCACCTTGGGCTTTCTGTTGTCATGGTGGAGGCAAGAAGCCTGAGCATCCTCATGGTGCTTTGGGAATGTCCAAGGGAAAGGAGATCTCAGGGAAGTTTTAAAAAAATACAATAATTGAGGCAAGTCACCCTGTGTAGAGGCAGGACACACTCCTCCTAAAAAGCTCGAGCAAAAGTGCTGGTAACTTTGTGCAGATGTTGTGTGTTTTTTATAACAGCTGCTGATGCCCTGTTCTGCCTTGTGTTGTGCAAAGACATGCTTTCACTCAGTGACAGATACTCGGTACTAGGTTTATGGTAGGACCCAGCTGTCCCAGTATGCAATGGTGAAGTTTCATAACTAGGTGAGTTCTTGAGAAAGCAGTTAGTGGAAGCCTGCATTTTATTAGGAGGTTTTTGGTTGTTTTTTCCAAAATGGCCAGGTCATATGTTGAAACTGATACCTCACGATGGCTTCCTGTGACCTCCTGCTCCTTTCCTCCGAGCTGTGCCTGCTCCTGTCCCGTTCCCAGATGCTCTGCTCCGTCTGCCGCAGAGGTCTGAACATCTGCTCCGTGCGGATCTGGGAAAGAGACGGGGTGGTGAAGCTCTGTGTCGGAGCACAGCAGCAGGCCATGGGAAATGGAAAGATCAGAGATAAGCAAGGAAAAAAATGTTCGGCAACTTTATAACTTCATCACACATTCCCTCCAGAGACGGGAGATGTATGAGGGTATGCTTTTCTTACCCTCAGAGCTTGAGATGATCTTTGGAAGGATATGCACTTCCAGATTCCCAGCGTGAGAGTTCCTCCTAAGAGATAGCTATTTTGTCCTCTGAAGGAGGTGGCACGGGCTAAGCCATGCTTTAAAGGATCGATGGTGCAAGGGTGATGTCCTGCGTGAGATGATCTGTGTTGTGCATGGTAGATACAGAACATAATAACATACAACATTCAGAGAAACTGTGCTTTGGTGCTTAGAATACATACGTTTGTGGAATATGTAACTTAGAGAGGGGGTTTGTTTTCTTTCTGTTGAATTCAGTTTTGGTAATTCTGTCCCCAAAGATCAGCGTAGCTGTGTACACAGAGCGGTCTGTAGGAGAAGCCAGAAGCTTGGCCAAATGACAAAAGAAGAATTGGTATTAGAACTAAGATTAGATCCTTTTTTGACTAATTGAAGTCCTCTTTGCAAAACTGCTGTTACCTCACCTTTCTCTTCCACTCTCATCTGCGACACCTTTATAGAATTACTGTATATCTGAGCGCTGTGGAGTCTACACTCTATTTACAGCAGCTTTTGCCCCTCCCGGTTTTTCCTGTAAGAGGTCAGTTATCATAGTTGAACATCTCTTCTCCAAAATTAACTTGGCTTCAAATAAAAGGAAGTATCTTTGTAATTGTTTTGTTTACTCTGAAATACTTGATGTGCTGTATAAGTAACAAGCATTCGGTATGCTTTAGTTTTTAATTTTATTTTAGATGTTAATTATTCATTCCACATGTTTTGATTTTTTTTTTTTTTTTTTTTTTTTTAGAATATGTTATCTCTGTGAATTTAGTGAAAATTTGTAGCGTGATGGAGACATCTCTCTTTCTCCAGAACAAGCTGACTGTAGAGAGCACCATGTTGAGCTTTCAGTGTGTTTTGCCCTGAATGACACGAGGTCATTTAATTCCCAGTCAATTGTCAGAGAAATGGGATTTATGTCATTAAATGCTTTCAAAAGGTCACAGAATAACACTAGATGGATCTTTTCTTCTGACCACTGACTTATTATTCTAGTGTCTTGAATTATTTTCTCTCTCTACATTTAAAACTCTTCTCCAAATGAAAAAAAAATTGATTACCAGATTTTTTTGTAAGTGCCCTTTGCTTTTTTTTATGAAGAGTAGAAGCCCAGAGCTCCCCTGAGAGCTGAGTAGCCCTGGAGGGCTAGTACCATCCCACAGCTGAGGAGCTGGCAGGGGAGGGAGAGGGAAGCCGGTAATTAGAAGTGAAAATGTGGTAGTTTAGAAGTAACTATCAGCCAATGATTAAATCTGAATTTCCAAGTGGGTTTTTCTTTTGTTCAGGCCCCGTCTGGGCATTGGGTGCATTTTGCTGCTGCTGGGCAGGAGAGTTGTGTTGGCTCTAATTAGCGGGGTGTCAGCGCCGGCTGGTGTGAAGCTGGCCCCCTTGGAGCTGCTGTGGATGCTCATGAGGTTTGAACCTCCTCATCGATTTCCTTTCTAATATGTGGGGCAGCTCAGTGGTGTTGCTGATGCTTTTTCCAGCCCTGAATGGTCTGGAGTGGTGGTTTGAGAGCATGGTCCCTTTGCCTGGTAGGATTAACTTGGGAGTGCCGGGCTGCTGGTACCCCTGAGAGCGAAACACTTCGTGTTCTCGATAGAACATCTTTGAGCTGAGGGCCCCTTATTTCTACATTCACTTTTCTTGGCAGCCCGTCAGAGCCCGAGTCTGGCAACCTTTGTGAGTGAGATGCAACAAGCCTCACTTATTTTAGCTATTGGTCTGTCACTGTGTTTTTAATTTACTGTAATTTAATAACTGACACAATGCTGGAATAAATAAATGGGCTGTGAACATTCTCATAGACTTTGGAAGTCCAGATCGGGGAAAGATTTAGCTTTTAATTAACGCTGTCCACGAGATTTATTGTTAAAATTGCATCGTTTTAAATAAGTAAATCAGAAGTTGGGTAAGAGATGAATAATTGAAACCTGGTGTGGGGTAACAGCCTGCATTCTCGTGCATGCGGTAGTGGAGCACGGTTCCTTCCCCAGCAGAGCGAGCCCAGGCCCATCGTGGCTCTGGACTCTGTTTCTCATAAGTTATGGGTCATTCCGCTGCTGGGCCGTAAGTTGGATGTTGTCGTTATTTATTCTCTCCCTTTATTTTTCCTGTGTACGATGTGTTGCTATATTTTGAAATACACATGTTCTTCATGACATACGCAGTATATTACATGTGTATAAACCAGATTTTTAGTACAGCAAAGAGCTTTAGGAAGGTCTTCGGATGCCCAGCTACCAAGAAATGGTGAAGGGATTTTGCTTCTTTTAGCACCTGCTGCTTGGTAAATTCTCCAGAAAGAGGCCCAGGTGAGGGAAGAAGCTGTAAAGGCATCTTCTTGCTGTAGAGGAATCTTAATCATTAGCAAAATTGTAATTCATCAGGGATCAAAAGATGTTCCTCTGATTTTCATTCATTGTATAGGGGTAGATGATAGCTCATCTGCCACTTTTCCTTTGAGAGTCAGTTTGTAGGATGTGATTTATGTTCTCACATTCTGGTCTTGTGATTTTTTTTTTTTAATTTTTTTTTTTTTTTAAACACACAATCATCTTTTAAGTCCTGCCGAATATTTCTGACTCTTACAACTGGTTGTGTAGTGAACCCTGAGCAGTAGTAAAAGGCTCACAAAACCAAGAGAATATTTTATGTGCAGATCTTTGGTCTCCTACTTTTCATAGCAGCAAACATGGTCCAGATATGAGGAGCTCTGTGATCACCTCTTTTCATTTCAGGCTGAACATCTACAGGGAATGTCAA
The DNA here is from genome assembly GCA_028565335.1 of Limnodromus scolopaceus. Classification (NCBI taxonomy): domain Eukaryota; kingdom Metazoa; phylum Chordata; class Aves; order Charadriiformes; family Scolopacidae; genus Limnodromus; species Limnodromus scolopaceus. The sequence goes on from JAOXNO010000004.1 coordinate 32,268,713, forward strand.
AGTCAGACCGATTTGCTTTAGGTTTATTTGGTTGATTGTGCTATTCAGGGCAAGACAGATTAGGCTGGGCATTAAGCTAACTGTCCCATTCCTTTCTTCCTGAACTGGTTTTAATGGGGAGCCAGATTTGGCAGTGGTCACACTTGTCCCTCTGGTTTCAAAACCTGTTTATCTGTGAAGGTCCTGATAGTCCTGGGGAAGTTCTTTGATCTGCCTTGAAAATTTTACAAGTTGATAGTTGGTATTGGGGGAAGGAGAAAAAGGTCCTCTCAGTGTCGATACCAGGTAAAGTTAATTTTCAGAGAATTTGTTTAATAAAGAAAGAGAGACTACCTGCAAACTCACAGTTTTTCCTTGTCATAAAGGAATATAATCTCTTGTGAGAGGGGCTGCAGGTGGAAGAGGCTCCTGTAAATGTGGGACCTCTACAAGGATTTCAGGGAACCTGAACATCTAAGGTTGCTCTGTCGTCATTCATGGGGCCTCTTCAGTTCTTTCATTTGAGGCCATTCTGAAGACTCTGGGTTTGGAGCTCTGAAGCACTGGGCAAATTTTTGGCTTTATGTTGTCACGGCACACTTCTGGTATAGTGGTCCCATCCAGCTTTAAAAATCTGTGGGCAGCTCTAAGAGCAGTCCCCTTTTTCAAGGGAAAAATGTCTTCACTGGCATGGTTTGTCCTGGTGTGTCAGTAAATGGCTGAAGCTGTTGCCTCAGGCGTTGGAGACCATCCATCAAGGGTCATAGCAGGGAGAGCAACACTATCACTGTTTTGTACATCAGGTTTTTTTTTCTTTTCTTTTTTGTCAGCTCTACAGAAATCCCCTACCCAAACCCTGTAATTGTCGGATGTTCTGTTACACTCTTTCCCCGCGCCAGTTATTATCTCCTAAGATTATCAAAGGTAACTTCACATGGACTAATTGTAATAACTGAAAAGGCCTAAGGGGAAGAATTCTGTCTCGACGTTGCAAGTAGGGGATTAAGCGTGTATATATCCAGTGTCATTTGCTGAGAGGTGTCTATGTACATACCTGTCAGAAGAACTGTAAAATCATTTGAAATATTGCAAAGGATAGCTGTGTGGTGATACGGAGGCTCAACTTTCTTTTGCTTTTGTTGCATTATCCCATTGAAGCTAATTTTATACACTTCTTTTTTCTCCCCTTGCCTATATAAGCTGGTGTCAGGCTTCTTGAGAAGGCGCTTAGGATCCTCAAGGATTATTGTGCTAATTTAGCTTTCATTTCATCAGGTATCAAGGCCTGATGTTATCCTGCTATTTGTTACTTTACTTTTACTGTAAATTACTGACACCAGAGATGGTTGGTGATTACGGTGAGGATGGCTGAGGCGCAGGAAGGAAATACTAGTTTTTGATCTCTACTTGCTTTGCTGTCTTAAAGATCCTACAAGTGGTTGGGATCCTCCAGGGCTCAGTCATTCAGTAACGCTGATTAAAATAGTCAATCAGAGCCACAGACCCTGACAGATATTCTGCCAGAGTCCTTTAAAGGATACACGTAATGTATCTTTTAGGAAATTTAGCAGGCAATTGCTTTCAGTCAGCTGAAATATTTCCCATATAAAAGAAAGTCTTCTGGGCAGGACTTGTGATGGGAAGTACTGTCGTGTCAGAAATATCTTGGATTCATGGCATCTTTTCCTTACAAATATTTTGTTTTTCGCTAATGATCGGTGTTTCTGTTAAAAATAACGTTAGCAGCACCAGACTTGTGTTTGTTCTATAGTATTCCCAGGCTCTAAGTTGTTTCTTCTGAACTGTAGCATATTGAGTAATACAGGCATCTGAATCTATTCAGCGTATCAGTTCTATTTAAATAAGAGGTAAAAAGTGAATTATCTAACCATTCAAAAAGATTTATCTGTCTTAATTTTAGTGTCGGTGGAATCACTTTTCAAGCTTTTTCTTGGGACTTTTGGATAAAATGGAGCTGCTTTCAGTGTGAAAATGATGATGTGTGATGCAAGCCTGCCCCTTGAGTGTGATGTTATTGCCCTAAAAGATGCATCTTCAAGCAGTTAGCATCAGCTCCTTCCTCTTAATGATGGTACTTGCTACTAATAGACATAAAAAGTAAATTGAAAAGTTACTTTGATATATTTTTCTTCTTATTTTTTTTAAAATAGAAAATAATGTTTGTTTCCACTCACACTTCGCCTACAAGTGAACAAGGGGAGTCCTTTCACAGAAAGCAATTTCAGTGCCGAGTGTCCAAGAATATCCTACCCTGCAGAGCAGAGAAATGCAATTCTTCCCGTTAAGGTTGGGATTCAAAGGACAGGTGGGGCTTTAAAGACAAGGGAGAGGTGTTCTGTTTTGCTTTGCCACATTTCTCCCTTACACTGGTACAACTCCTGGGTATTTCCCGTCTATTTCGGTGTTGTTTGAGTGTAGGGTGGTACCAGTGAGATGGTTTTGTGCAGCAAAGGCAAACTAATTGACAAATGGTGACAGTCTGGAGTTCTGCCGGTGCCCCTTTTCCCAGAGATGTTAAGTGTCCGCTGCAGAACGTGTGAAATTTGAATACTTTGGATTTTGTCTTTAAGCAGAATATAGTGTTGCTTTTGCTTCCTGCACCAAATGCCACGGGAGACAGGATAGTTTTGATCTGTGCCGTCCATACTGTGATGTGTCGGTGTCTCAGCTTTCAGGGATGAAAGACGACTTGTCATTTAAAGCGCTTGCCATATGAGAAAACAGCATCTATTCTGGCATAGCCGTTCGGGGGAAGGGAGAAAGCAAATGCTTTGCATACAGGAAAATAACTGCTCAGGGGGTATTTGATTTCGCTAAACAAAATATTATCCAACCTCTTTTGCATGACTTTCATACCATAATGGGGTTAAAATGAACAGCCAAATGCAAATGGTTCCACTTCTTGTTCCATATATACGTTCTCATGCCCTCTACCAACCTTAACCATAATATACTGTCTTTTTTTTTTCTTAAGAATTAGAGAAATATATACTAAGAAATTAAAAGGCATCTCATTTGCCTAGTAATAAATAGTATAGAATTCAGTGAAATCCTAATGAAAAGATGCTATTTATTTCTACTAGAAATATTTCGCAGACTGAATGAATGACTTAAAATAAGTGACTCCATTTCCAAATTTTAAATCCATTTGTGTGTCAGGAAAGCATTTTCAGTATTTAATGAGAGCTGTTGCTATTTGAGACAATATTTGTTCTTGAAGCCTATATTTAGTAATTGCCTGTGCAGTTCAAGGAGAGTAATAAGAGTTCTCTGTGCGTGAACTTACTTTTCACATTTTGGAGGAATGTAAGGATATGAAAAAGGAAATGTTTAATGCTGTGCTTCTAAGTTAGCTCTCTTGATTGGGAAACAACTCTGGTTTTAGTCTCCTTTGTGGCTGCTTTGCTTTTACTAGTTTTCTCATCACTTTATAGAGTTTTGAAATGAGTGATTTTTGTGTATGTAGAAAAAGGATTTCATAATCTTCAGGATTTTTCTGTTTTGCCTGAATCTATCAAACATTTGTTCAGATGAAGCGAAAGGGAAGACAGCTTAAAGTGTCTTTTTCCTGTTGCACAAGATTTGATCCTTGCTTGAGTTCTGCAGAATTTACTAGTTGGAGCCAAACTAGGAAACATTCTGGATATTTTATGTTCATTCATCTTTGATGTTTGGGATTTGGGACTTCAGTGGTTTATTTTGGATATAAGCCCAGGTGAAAATGTGCTGGAAAAGGGGTGCACCTGGCAGGCGAGGTTCTGGCAGCCCTTTTCTGGCCTGCACCAACAGGTTCTGTCCTGGGCCAATTTTAATCCGAGGCGTTTCTAAGGGTTTCCATCTCCCTTGTCTCCGGAGACCGGTATGACTGAAGATACAAAATACAGGAGGGTCATCCCTGTGGAGCACAAACACTGAAGGTTTGGAAATTCAGTGCTAGTGCCTGCTTTCCGGGGTGAGGTTTATGTTATTTTTTTGTTCTGGGTTTTTTTTATGGAGCTCTGTTGATTGTGGAGATTTGGAGGTGAATCGGTGTACACTGAACTTTGTGGGGTTTTTTATTGTCTTTGGTAGATGCCAGGAGTATTTGGAAGCATCATCTCATCCAGAGTGCAGCTGCGTTTTTACTCACATTCTTTTATGAGAAGCAGAGCGCACTTTGGGGTTACGCTATTGAGCTACTCTGACGAATCATTTGTACTGGCAATTCAAAGCCCTGGAGCTTTCTTTGGGTGTTAGTGTATTCTTGTGTCCGTGAATAACTGCTTAGATGTTGTCTATTAACATCCCTTTAATTTTGGGATATGCTTTACTTAATTGAAACTTTGAAGTCACAGGAAGAAATTTTTACCAAACCTGTTCTTCCTTACACTGATGTAAATGTAGAGTAAATGCAGACTCTGAGCCACGCTGGTAATAAATTGTCTTTGTTGAAGAGTTCATAATTTGAAAGTTTCTAGTTCCTTTGGAGTTCAGCAAGACTCCAAATTTCCTGACTTTCCAAGCACGCTGCAAGGCTTCCCCGCTCATCCGAGCTGCTTAATAAGGAGTAGATGGAAGGAAGAGTAGCTCTTAGAAATCATGAATGGGTAGCGGTGGTCACTGATAAGTGCTCCATGACATACTTTGCGTGTGTTGTTTTAAAAAAGCTATTTAAATGTAATTTTTTTCTATACATGCCAAAAGCATAGAGCAGGTATAGTTTTAAATGAACACCCTGATTTGGTGTTAGAAATGTGGTTCAATTCTTACGTGCGCATGACGAACAGCAGAGGAATATAACGTACCATGAAGTTATGCAGCGGTGCCAGCTCTTCAGTTGTTTTGTGTTTCTAAGCAGATGCTTATTCTTTAATCTACGGAGCGATTGGTATATTCTCCACGCTGTGACTGATTTATCAAGAGATGCAATCAATTTGTTTCCAAGCAGAGATGTGTCTGGTCTAATACAATACAGGCACACTAATGACAAAGCAGTTTCCAGTGCTTTTTCTTATTTTCCAGTTTTTAGTGACTGCGCTTATTAAAAAAAAAAAAATAAAATCCATCTGTACCAGTTTAGTTTTTCAGGGGAGAATGTACTGGGGAGCAGAATTACAGATGTTCACGTGCCCAAACCCTGTGATGGTATTAGCACATGACAAGGCTGCAGTGCTGTAGGGCATGGCAGCTAAAAGTGATTGACCTATTTTTCTTTCAGAAACTTTGTTTATATTAGAAGCTTTATATCTCAAATAAAATTAGTTTTATGGGAATGGGAACTCCACTTGCGATGATTCAGTTTAGAAAAGTAATGTCAACACCCCAAAGGATTTCTGGCCTTTGATTTTCCCAGTGTCCAATGGAAGACTTTCATAGGGGCTGGATAATGTCTCCTCCTGACTTCTGTTGCAGCACACAAAGAGAAGTGTCTTGACAGCTTCCAAACCAATAATATCTTACTTATGTTTCAATATATGAATAACAGCACAGGCTTTCTCGAGATTATCTTTTTGTAATGTCTTTGGTTCTGTAACATACTGTAGCCAGATGAATACAAATCCTTCAGTGTTTTGAAGAACAGGAATGTGTCCCTTTAAAAAAAAAAAAAGTGTGTTATAGCAGGGATGTGCAGTAACATTTATTCACTGAGCCAGAGTTGTACTCTTTTAATTAAGAGGTGCAGTTAGCTGAGCACACGATACTTCTTCCTCTTCATGCTGTTTCTTTCCTCTTTTCTAATCTCTGTTCTCCAGAGTGTTTTTTTTTCACGGTCCTTGGGAGTCTTGTTTTTTCAAAGTGATCCCCTGCTGACTGTTTTGAGGTCTGTCTAAGCAGTTTCTTCAGCTCTGATTTAAAAGAAGATGTTCCCTTTGATTACATAAATAATTCCATTGCTGTCCATGCGATTAGTTTCTTTGTGGTGGAAGAGCTGGGAGGAGAAGAGGCCGAAGAGCTGCCAGCGCTTCTTGGCTTCATCTGCTGTGATGATGCCTCATCCGACCGGGATGTGTCTTTGTGCATCCCTGGTTCGTCACCCTGGGCTGGGGACTGCATACGCCAGTCTTTGCACCAGATAGTGCACGGAGAGACTGGTGGAGAAGCCCTTCTGTGCAAACCAATGCTGGAAATGCTCTGCTGCTGTTGAAAAAGGCTGTTCCACGTGGCGTTGCTGCAGATGGCTCCGGTCCTTCTCAGCAGGCAAGTCCTACAGAGAGTTCTGGTGCTTTATCAGCTACAGGAAGAAGTGAGAACTCCTGCTAATCTTCTTACAGAGGCAATTGCTGCGGTGAGGAAAAATGCCTCAAGCTGTTACCTCCTCCGCAGGGCTGGTTTGGTTTTCCCCTTTCCTATCATCTCCCTTTGCCCCGCTGCCTGAGTTTGCCTTTTTTCTTCTGTTGACAGGGAACGTTGCCAATTTATTCTCATCTTGAAGGAAAGGAAAACTTTGAAAATAGTTAACTTGCCTTTTAATTTAATATCTGCCGGTTCCTAGATTACTGCGGTGGCAGAATCTGAAGTGTTCAGACTGGGGACATCTGTGTTTGTTCAAGAAACAACAGGAGACGCAGTAGATGGCAAATAGATGAAGTTTGTTGAGACACAAAAAACTGGCAAGATACCTTGAAGAAAGTGTTAAGTAACAATCTCTGCTTAAGGCCCCCATCCAGCAAAGCACTTAAACATATATTGTAACTGTAAACAGTCGTGACGTCCAGTTGATTTAAATGGGACTAGTTTTGTGTTTAAAGCTAGATACTCGCCTGAGTGCCTTTCTGGATCAGGGCCGAAGTAAGTGAGAGTTTTGAGTTGTTTTTCACTTAACAAGAGTGAGACTTGAAAGTGAGACCTGACCAGTGGTTACTGATGTCCTGGGGCATCGGAGATCTCGGAGAGACTTCTTAAGGCTGTATCCCGGCTGCCGCTCTTCCTGCCACTTGCAAATATGCTGCTTTTTCTTCCCTTATTTTTCTGCTCACAAGTCAAATGACTTATGCAGAACGTAAATCTAAAAGATGCAAATAATTCATTACATGCCAGGGTAATGGTGTAACTGATTACATTTTTCAAGGGCCTCAACCCAACTTGTATGGTGGGAGAGAAAGAAGGGAAGGAGCAATAAAAGTAGTGAAGTAGAGGTGTCTGTCTTGTTTGCTGACCTAAGTGCATGTAAAATTCTTAGTTTTATATAAGTACACAGAAAACTATATGTGAGGTTTAAAAATGTATAGGTCCTATGTAGATAATAACTATCTTCTAACAAATAAGTTATTAGAAGTGGTCAACATGGATTTACCAGGGGTAAATCATGTTCGACCAATCTGATAGCCTTCTATGATGTTATAACTAGATGGCTGGATGAGGGGAGAGCAGCAG
>JAOXNO010000004.1:32276165-32332935 GCA_028565335.1 Limnodromus scolopaceus
GGAAAGGCTCAAAGAGCTGGGGCTCTTTAGCCTGGAGAAGAGAAGGCTGAGGGGAGACCTTCTCTATGTTTACAAGTTCCTAAAGGGTGGGTTGAAGGAGGATGGAGCTGGATTCTTTTCAGTGGTTTCCAGTGAAAGGACGAGGGGCAACGGGCGTAAGCTGGAACATAGGAAGTTCCACTCAAATATGAGGAAAAACTTCTTTCTGGTGAGGGTAACAGAGCACTGGAACAGGCTGTCCAGGGAGGTCGTGGAGTCCCCTTCTCTGGAGATTTTCAAGACCTGCCTGGATGCTGTCCTGAGTGATGTGCTCTAGGCAATCCTGCTTCAGCTGGGGAGTTGGACTAGATGATCTCTAGAGGTCCCTTCCAACTCTGTCAAATCCGTGAATCTTTTTGCAAATCTTCAATCTATCCTGGAAGTGTTTCTTAGGGAAACAGGATTTTTTTTTCAAGCAGTTATTTCCCTATGGTTTTGATTTCTGGGAGGAACTTGCTTAGTGGGATTGATCCCACAAACTGTTTCTCCTGCAAGTTGTCTTTATTCCAGAGAGCTGACTCCTGACTTGAGACTGCCCTGCAGAGATTGCTGTCCCCCTTCAGGTTGGCCGTTGACTTACTCTGCAGCAATTTGTCTCCATCCCAATCTGCATGAAGTAGGATAATAAAGAGTAGGATAATGAAGTTTACCCACCTGTGTCATACATGCCTTACTGTGCAAAAATACTAGGTAACACTATTAGGCGGGGGGGAAGTACTCTGTACCTGCAACTTCAGACTATTTACAGCGACTGTAGTGATGTTTTCATTAACAAATAGGTGAAGTGCCTGGTGCCACTTTAAAAAGAATATTAGGAGATAACTCTATGGTTGTCACTATCTTAGTATTGGCAAAAATGTGAAGGGCAGCATTCTCATCCCTTAGGTGTGGAAATTCTGCTGCTGCTGTTCCTGGTTATTGAACTATTCTGTGTCTGGCTAACGTGCTGGCTACCTCCTGTTCCTCTCCTGGCTTGCAAGTCCATGTCATTTCTGACTCTAAATAGCATAGTACTTTGAAGGAGCTGGCAGAGGAAAAAGGTTGCCATAGCAGGGTGATAAAGAGGAATGAAGATGAGAATGAAATTTGTTAAAGAATAATACTTGGTTTTTATTGTGTATTGCATCTTCAGGGCCTAAGCAAGATTAATGCCCCAGTTCAGGGTGTGTGCAAACGCCTGGTAAGGGACAGGCTCCTTTTGCTGGTACTTTCATAGTCTAAATCTCGGTGGTGGTGATGTCAGTGGTGAAACCCCGTTGACTCCAGCAGAAACAGGAGTTTGCTTCTCCCTTCGATGTATAATGAAGTGTGTGAGGAGGAGCGATAGCCCAGAGCAGAGATTTGACCAAAAAGTCACACAACAGATTAAAAATAAAGCACAGACTCTCCCAAGTCTACAACAGGGACTTTTTAAGCCGCCCGAAACACGTCTCAAGAAGTAAATGAAAGAAAATAGAAAATTGTGAAATAAGCAGCTCTTCTGTTAATCTTCAGTCATCGGCCATGGGTGTATGTGTACAGCAGAGTCAGTAAAGACCTTTATAATTGTTCCTACATAAGCCTCAGGTCAGGAAATACACCTGACAACGCTATAATTTGTAGACCTGTGCAAAACACCTTTTCATAAGGCTTTGTTTCATATTTCTCCTTACAAATTTTCCTAGCGTTTTACGCGCACAAACTATATCATTGTTTTGGAAAATGCGAGCCTGACCACTGTAAATGGGTTTATATTTCCAACAGGGCAGTTATTTAATTTCCTGTTGGAAGTCTGCAAATGTTGGCACTGTTCGCTCGCTGGCAGGGAGCCAGAGGAGAGCACGGTATCATTAACGTGCTACAGTCCATTCGAGATTGCAGTTGGTTTCATCTAAACTTGGAGACTGGGCTATAAGAAAATAGGTGTAATTTTTTTTTTATTTTATTTTGATTAAACGTCATAAAAGCAGTCGGGGAGATAGGGGCGAAAGGGGTGTTTTCTAGAATAGGTTATTCTCTAGCATGAGAACAGCTTGTGTTCTTCCTTACTTAGTCTTGTGCTGGAGGAATCCTCATTTTGCTGCAGACTTAATCTCGCCTGGTAGTTTTCCATTAAAGCACCACAAAATGAAAGCTGAGGTCTGATCCTGAAGTTGGCTCTTCCAGTATAAACACGTTCCCTGACACAGTTACCTTCCTTGGGATCCAGGGGCACGGTCCCCGTGGGAGGACGGGTGCCAAGGTTGGAACCTCTTAATAGTCGCCGCGACATGACTGAAAGCCCTGAAGTCACCCAGGTACATTTCCAAAGGATTCATCGGCATCCAGAGGGCTGAGCTGTTTGGAAAATGCTATCTTTAGAGACGAGTGCTTAGAAATGGCTTGGAAAGCAAACTCTTCCAAACAAAAAAGATATTTTTGTTCTGAGCTTGTTTTAAATACACAGACTCAACTCTGCAAAAATGAATCAGACTAGTTTAGTGTGAAAACACATAATTCACCTTGGATGCCTGGTGTAGCCTATCTACAGCTGCATGATCTTCAGGCAGGCTAATTTTCTCTGTGTAACAGAGTTATTAGCTCCTGTGGACCTCGTGGTACACAATTTCTGGTGCCCAACTTCCTCATGGAATTCTCCATCTTGGTGTGGTTTGCAATGGAGATAGACTCTTCACAACATCTGCAACTGGAAGTAAAGGGAGCCAACTCCCACTTTCTTCTGCAAGTTTTTCACTTTGAAAGGAACTGTGTGTTGAAAACAAATGGTCAAGCGATGTGGTGGACTCTCCATCACTCGGAAAGCTTTAAATCAAGGCTGAGTTTCTGAACGACACGCTCACGGTCGCAGTGGGCTCTGTGCGAGAGCTGCTGGATGTCGGAAGTTGCGGCGTGTGTCATGCGGGGGATCAGGCTTACCATTACTGTGGTATCTTCTAAAGCTTGCACAAGGCAGTACTACAGTGTAATCTCTTTGGATTTACCCCATTCTGAACTGGAGCAGCTGCTTTTTCTCAATGGTTTGGGTGCGGAAGAGGAGGCGCTCGTAGAGAACACGCACAATTTAGATGTTCTAGTTAATATTTGTGCTCACTTTTTCTGGCTTAACTGAAGCTGCAGTAGGTAAAGCTGGATGATGGAAAGCAGAAGGATAAAAAGCATGTTTTAAACACCTGTCATACTTCAGTATTGTTTCTTAAATGATATTCCTGGCTGCTGATAATATGTAGCTTAGGCCATTGATAGGTATTGAATCAGAATAGCTTTTGTGTCTCAAAAGATCAGGTCCTGTTTTTTTTATCAGGTCCTGAGAAGTGAACGGTGCAGCTAAAGGGAAATGCGCATAAAAAACAGAGCATGTAAAAAAAAAAAAATGCCTGAACTCATGTACTGTAATAACGTACTTCTGCCACTTTCATATTTTTTTGATAATTTATTTAATCTGTAGGTTTTCTTTTCTTTCTTTTTTCTTTTTTTTTTAAGCATACAGATGAATGCACTTATCTGTATTTACATCCTGAAAGGCAAACTGCAGAGTGTTCTTTCCATATGTTCATGGAGGTTACGGCAGTAATAAGTGTATAGGGACAGGAGACCCTCTGGTCCTTTACAGTTTCTTCTGGGTGTTAAATTTCATGCAGAAAATATGGTTCTTATTGCAGTTTGGCAAGCTTTAGAAAAAAGCAAATCTTTTCAATGATCCATCTAAAAGAAATATAGCGCACTCAATTTTTATTTCTTTGCTGTGTCTTAGTGATAGCATGCAGAAGTTATCACTTTTTTTTTTATAGCAGGTTTGATCAAGGGATCTCAGAACTGTTTATAAACAATTTTTAATTGTTTACTATGTCTTGCTTTGAGTTAGTTATGTATTTTCTCCTTTTAGATACATGTAGAAGATCACAGGTAAAATAGCTTGTTTGAGATCCCAAAAGAGAAGCCATAGCAGGTCTGGAAATAAATTCTAGGGATGTTCTCTTCTACACGCCTCTGTTTTACCAAAATTTTAAGGTCAAAGCTCTATTTTATTTTTTTTTTTCCCAGTCATCTGTTTTAAATGCAAATTTGGACTAAAAACCAAATCTCTATTTAGACATCTAAAAATCAGGTTTGTATAGCAAAGGGAGAATAAAAGAACACCAATCAGCCACACAACAAACAGTGATAACATATCAACATGCTAATGTAGCCTGCTACAAAAATGAACTCAAAACATCATGCAAGTAGCACGAAATACTTCTTAAAGTGTAAAAACTGAGATGCTATGTAAAGAAAACAATTCCCCCCAAACCCTGTGACGCATATCTACATGATAAATAACTTAGTGATGAATATATTTTTCCAAAGAGCACTTCCATTTATCATGTAATGTTCAAATTTTAGCTGAATGTGTAGCTGTCAAATATAAAATGACAAAGTGCTTTTAAATTTGCTATCTTGTCTTCGAGAAGTATTTTGATTAACAGTCTTGAATGATGGAGTTCAGAATTCTTAGCAAATAGGGATGATATAAAAAATGCTGGGATTTGGTAGACTAAAGACTCAAGTTTGTAAGTAAGATCCTGTGGAAAGCAAATCTAAAAAGTATGTAAGGAGATCTGTAGTTACTTATAGAGGTTATACTTGTGACGTGAGGACATCCTCTTGGTATATGGGAATGATAGATGTCAATAAAAGAGAGATGGTGGCCTCAAACACAAGAAGGAAGCATATAAAATCTGTGCATGTGATTACAGAGCTGGGTACAACAGCTTAGGATAAACACAGCAACAAAATCAGAAAAGCCAAGGCATAGAATAGCACTAAAGCACTAAAAGAAGCCAAAAAAGAGAAAGCTGAGAGAAATGCTGACTGGTGATTCAGTGCACAGGAAAAAATCTTGATAGGTGAAAGGAAAGGCTAAAATCTTTAAATTTTTGTTGTGCTGCTTTCCACCCTGAAAAAAACGCAGCAGACACAATGAATGCAAAGACGTGAGGACTGTAATCTCAGCGTAGAATAAGAAAAACCAGTTAGGGAATACTTGGATAAATTAGATGTTTTCAGATTTCTCCTGTCAACTCTTTAATCTCTGAGGAAGTCGTTCAGTCTTGGTCAGTCTCAGAAGTGAGAGAGATCGCCTACTGATGGGGGCAGTCAAGAAAATTGGGAAGGGGGAAAAAAAAAGGACAAACATAAAGCCTGTTAAAAAGAGAAATGCTACGGAATTCTACATCAATCTGCTTAACAACAGATAAATTATTTGCAAGCAGCTGGAAGATAACAAGGAGATAACAGCAAGCTAAAATGGTTTTGTCAAGAGCAACTCCTGTCATGCTAATCTCCTTCTCTCTTACAGCAGCTTATTGAGTCTCGTGGAGAACACGAGATGATGCATCTTGAGTTCGTGTAAACTTTCGATGTCACATCTCGTGCCATTCCTACAAGTCATCGACAGCCACGGGGGTCTTAGTGAAACTAGGATAAGCGTAAAGGCAGAGCTGGAGTATTTGCAGGCCAAGGATAGCTCTCGGGGTTTGTGGGGAAAATGGAGAGGCTCTAAATAACTGGAAAGCCGTAAGCCCAGTGGATTGGTACTTCTGGGAGAGACCTGGGAAATGGAAGAGCACTTGTGCTGGAGGACACGCAGGTGAGAGGCACTGCAAGGTTTTAAAATGATCTTGCTAAACTGGAGAAATAGTCAGAAGAAATGTGATGAAATGGAACAAGTGCAATATATTAGCCTTCTGAAGGAGTAATCACCTGTATAAATTGCCGAAGAGGAATGTGGTCGGGTTGCAGCTCTTCTAAAATGGTTTGGGAGTTTTCGCGGTGCAGAGACTGAGCAGAGCCAACAGTGGCGTACTGTGAGGAGAAGGCAAACGTTGTGTTTGGCTGCGTCAACAGCAATAGAACCAGCAGGGGACAAGAAGTCGTCTGTCCCTCTGCTCAGCACGGGTGAGACCTCAACGGGGAGGAACACTGTGCCTGGTTTTTGGGAAGTGTATCTTGGGAAAGGTATGGATCAGCTGGAGAAAGTCCAGTGAGAACAGCAAGAATCATCGCGGAGCTAAGAAAACATGACCCGTGAGGATGAATGAACTGAGGTTGCATCACCAAAAAGGAGAGAAGAAAAGAAAATAAAGCTGGTACTGTGAGTTGTTAGTACATAAGCTGTTACAGGGAGGAAGAGAACAGCTTATTCCCAATGGCAGTGATTGCTAGGACAAAAGATATTTGGCTTAATTTACAGCAGAATAGATTTAATTTAGATATGAGGAAAAAAACTTCCCAGGGTAATAAAGAGAATATAGCACTTCACGGTCTTGGGAGGCTTCTCTTCTAACAGGAAAATAGGTTACATCTGTTAGGTCTGGGTTTGGGGAGGGAGATGGCAAGAGGACTCTGCAACATCCATTTTACCCTGGTTAACTTGGTGACTCTAAGGGATCCTAGAGAAAGTAGCTCACTTAGGCACCAATTAGTCTTTGTGAATATTTCCCTCGCTTATTTCTTCAGGCCTTTACAAATATACACATTAATTACAGCAATAATAGCCTCACACCTAAATTGTTTCTCACCTAAGACCTGATGGAGTATATTTTTATTTTTTTTTAATATGAAAGCTTGCAGACAACAAATATTATTCAGACCTGAACTGTAGTACATGATCCTGAAATCCTCTTCTGTCCTTGCTGGTAGGACTTCTTATAACAGTAAGGGTGTTTCTGCACTGCACATCTCTGGTGTGCTGGGGGAGGACAGCAGTGCTGTGGGTGGTACTCACCTGTGGCCTTTCTCTACAAACCTATTAGTCTTTCCCTGTAACAAAGTACATTTTTAGTTCTGTCCAAGGAGATGACAAATATGTCTACTTTATTAATCACATGAGTCACTGGAGAACAGCAAAACATCAAACATTTTGAAAGGATTGAGTATGTCAGAATCTCTAATGTTTTTTCTGTATCTGTGTAATAGTCTTTGATTCACTTCTGACTTCCCAAGTAGTTCAAGTCTGCCAAGAAGCCTAATCACTCAACACCAGCCCACAAAACTGAATAGACTTAAGTTCACTGTCGTTTTGAGTTAATACATCAGTGATGAGTCTAGTCCAAGAGCAGAAAAAAAATAAAAATCCATTTTCCAAAGTTGTGTGAGCCATTAAGAGGGGTAGCTCTGCTGGGACTAGTTTACATATAAGTTAAATACCAGATATGAGGGGTTGTCTGTACTGAAAAATAAGTAGTCTGTCGTTATACAGAAAACAGAGGCCCGTTTCTCTCTGTGCATGTGTCTAACTCACAATTTAGGCCCCAAAGGATGTGTCTGTTGAAAAGAGAAGGCAGAGATTGCCAAGAAAAAAAGACATGCCCTGCTCAAATAACAAGTATTACTTTCCCCTTTCTCCTTCCTCCTTCCCCCCAAAATACATATATACACATTCCCCCCCCCTTTTTTTAATACTTAATTTTTTATTCAAATGGACTGAGCTGTAATCTCATGAGTCTGAGTGCTATGTTTAGTTTTTCTTCCTTCCATTGGAAACCCCAGTGTGTTTTTTTGCTTTCCATCTAACATCACCCTCTTTGTGCAGTCTGCTGCTGCTTGCTCTTCTGTAAGGATCAAACTTGACCTTTTAATATTTATTAATTAGACTTTAGGTAAGACGTTTTGCGTCGTGTGTAATGGTGTCGGTCAGTTGTGCTGGAATCGTGCTGTTTTCCAGGATGCAGAATGTCTGAATTTTATAGAATCCTTGTAACGCTGCTTGAAGGGACTTGGGGTCACTCAGTCCAAGCCCCGGCTCGGGGTGGGACTGGTTTCCCTTCTGTTGTATTGTGCACGTCTGCTCTGCTTCTCTTGGTGGGTTTTGCTGTTTTTCTTACAGTAGTTCACAGAATGATGAATCACAGAATGATATGGGGTTGGAAGGGACCTCTGGAGATCATCTAGTCCAACCCCCTGCCAAAGCAAGTTCCTCAAGGCCTTGTTGAGCTGCACATGATGCAAAGATATTTTCTGTAGGCCACTGTTCCTGGTACATTCAAGTGTGTGTGTATGTATATAGATGCTATACTGTGGAGTGTTGCAGAGGTTTTTCAGTTTTTCTCTTAATTCTGAACATTTTTCTTTCTTCTGCCCGTGGAAGGAACCAGCTCATTTACAGCGTATATAGTTGTTCCAAGGGTGCTGCAAAAAATGTTTAGTTTTTTCTTCCCCTTTTATTATCGTTCTATAATGTACCCAGTTTTTCAAATACTGCTTAAATATAGTTCATTCTCACACCGTGTCCCATGAATGTTATGTAAACCGCTTCCAATGCAGGAGCGGAGTCTGACCAGCTGCAGTTTTACTGAGTATTTATCTATAGCCTTTGCTGGGCTCCTCTGCATGGAGTTGTCATGAAGGAAAGGGGACTTAGTCAACAATAAATCAACACTTGTTCGTAAAAAACACACTCAAACCTGATTTCTGATATTTGGCTGAAAGGAACCTGAAAATGAGTATACACAAGATCAGCGAGGTTAGTGGGCTTTCTCTACAGCTGTCCTGGGAGCGCACCTATAATATTATACACAGCTGTGGGAAAGTTAATACTAGAAAAGTTTTCAACAAATTGGGGTGAAACCTTAGAGGAAAACCATCAAAATCAATTCTGTGGTTTGTTTTTATTTAGGGAAAAATGAAAACATGCTGAAATGAAGAGGGATGATCTTTGGTGCGCACGTACTTGATTTGTGTTACCAGCTGGGAAAGGGGTATTATTTGCAGCAATGCAAAAACAGGAGTATAAATAAGAGGAAGGAAATGCAGACAAGGAAGCCTCAGCTAAATTTCGGCAGCAGTTTCCTAAGAGTAAAATCTGTTGGACTGAATAATCGTGCAAGGGAGGTTATTGAAGCTACATTGCTTGAGATGTTTAAGTTGGACCGGGCAGAACTACGGGGGAATAGATTTCTGGCAGCAGTTCCTCCTTGGCAGCGGATGGGGATGTGCAGGTTGGTCCCGCGCCTTGGGGAGTCAATGGGAGCCTTTCAGCTCGCTCTGGATCAGACCTCGACGGACTGAAGATGTAACTTCTGCTTCTGTGATCTCAGTTGTGTTTAAATGCCTGTGCAGACTTTTCAGGTTTCCTAGACGGGAGGAGGGGACGCGTGGTGGGACCACATTCACCATCATTCTTTAATTATCTCAGGCTGCTGCCTGTAAATGCTGCCTTAAAGAGTATTTTTTTCATAGGAATTTAAAAGAGATTCCCCTTTTCAGATGGGAATGGATTTTTTTTCCTTCCTGGATTTTCATAAACATACCTTTAACCTGCATCTATTTTCTTAATATTAAAGTTGCAAGATTTTTCTGTTGGTTTTCTTTTTCTATTTTTTTTATATTTCTCTACTTAACGCAGAGTCCCTGTAACGTGAGCCTTGTTGGTGGTCTTGAAATAACCCCAAATATAGATTTGGTTGATAATGGGTGATCTAAATACAATTAGTAGCATGTGCGTGCTTGTTTGTTTGTTTGTTTTACTAACAGAAAAAGGTCTGCAGAAAAAAATAATGCATACCAAATTCAGGTCACAGGAAGGAACAGCAATATATCCCTAGCTTTGTTACCTCAGATCATGTAACTGCTCTTAGTCTTTACATTCCAGAGCAATAAAAAGCAGTATTTTTAGTCTCACAAATTCAAATAGCACAGTATGATCCCCTGATATTGCTAGGTCTCTGTGGGAAAGAACTGTGGCGTATTGTGTTTTTCCTCCCTCGTTTCCCTGCCATATGTAGTTAATAGAATAATAGCTGGTGGTGTGCCTGGGCCTAGATGCGGCTACCACACGGGAGGAGAAGTTGCCGGGCTTTTGGCTCTTGCAGTTCTCTTATCTCGGCAAATCAGTGGTTTAAACAATGGAGCAAGTTCTTCGCAGATATGTGGATCCCTTTTGCTGGCGCGTGGCAGCCCGCCTGCTGCTTGGCTTGTTGGCATAAAAATCTGTTTCTTAGGTATTTAAAGCTTTCCTCTTTGAACTTAGCTTTTGTTGAAGTTTATATAAGCCTTTGCTATTAGAGAATTCTTTTTTTTTTCTTTTTTTTCCATTAAGAAAAATTACTTAAATCTATAAAACCAGATTTGTATTCCTAGAATTGTTTGGAAAAATAGCGACCGATTTTTTAATTTATTTTATTTTGTTGGGTTTTGTTGGTTTCTTTGTGTCATCCTCTGAGCTTTGGCACCGCTGAGGCTTTCCTACTTATTTCTGCGGTAAGTGGGAAGACACTTTTTCAGTCACTGCACAGCGTGCTGCAGCTGCAGAGGAACAGAGACGGCCTGAACTCTTCTGCTGCCTTGCCCAAAATCCACGGGGCAGATTTGTGGCCACCATTTTGGATCCTCTCCTGAATGCGAATTCTTTCCCACAGCCCTTTAAGCCTTTCTAAATGTGTTTTTCCATTGGAAAAGACACATTTGGGCATTAAACATGTGCTTAGAGTGTCTTAACTGAGTATAAAGTGGAGGAGCAAAGTATTTTAAATGGGCACAGCAGACTCATTTCTTCTCTCCCTGGGGAGAGCATCCTCCTTTGGGGGCTCTGTGTGCGTATCCCCCCAGCTGGGACTTGGGCTCTTTTCTTCAAGGGAAGAAAAAAAGCTCTACGCTGAAGCATGTAGTGGTGCGTTGGGATGCCAAAAATTTTACTAAAGTGAGCAAAGTGAGGGGTTGTTCAACGTTTTCAGCCTGGAAAGGAAGCGGTGTTCAGGGGCAGTTCTCTTTCTGTGCAGGTATTTGTTTGCTGACGGCGCGAGGAGGGATGAAGAGGGTTATTAATCATCTGTTCTATTAAATACTGCTGCTGAGTGGAACCTGTGATGCCCTTCAGAGCACTGTGAAGTGATTTCCATATTGATTTTTAGCTAAGACACAGTTTTTTCCTGCCCTCTGGTAGATACACAGTTCTTATTGCTGCAGATACCCCAAAGCCTTGTGATCTTTGACATCATTTTCCTCATTAAATTCCTTCTGAGGCAGGCAAAAACTGCTATTCCCATTGTGGAGTTGGGAAATGGAGACACAGGCTAAATAACGTTGTCTAGGATGACACTGGACAAAGAGATAATTATCTAAGGTTCAAGCCATGAGCTCTCCTTTCTCAGACGAGTACTGTCACCTCCAAGCCACGTGCACAGAGCCTAGAGGGGTGACAGAACTGTCGGGGCACTTCTATTTGTACTGGCATAGTGGAAGCTGCTGGTCACACTGGACTCATGCTAGATACTGAATCATGGTTTTGTACACAGGGTGTCAAAACCCCAAAGACCATGCAGACTCCCAGCATCTCCACCACTGTCATTCTCCACCCAGTTCTGTACATCCAACCCCTTATTTTTGCTTTGTAACGTGATTTTGCCCCATGCATTGTTTTACTGTCAAAACATTTGAAGCCATGAGGTGTTTCTGGCATGGTAGAAAAATGTAAGGGGACACAAACCCCCAAAGTTTGTGGATGGATGCCCAGTACCATCAGCTCCCATTTAATCTGGTGTGTCTCCTTCTAGCTTGTTACTCCTGCTTGCTGTGCTCAAGGTGATGATCAAAGCATCTTTTTTTGTGTTCCTCTAAGGTTCTTCCCAGGGGTTTCCTCCCTGTTTTGTTTTTTTTTTTTTCCAAGTGGTTGACTCGGCAAGGAACAGCAGTTTGTCAGTGGTGGTGGATGCAGGTGAGGAGGAGGAAGGAGCGTTTTTGCCTCCTGCCATCTCTTCTCCAGGTGAAGCTTCCTCTTCCCGCTGTCCTCTTACTCCAAACTGTGCAAGGGCCAAGGAGCTCGACCCCATTCCCTTTCAGTGTGGGGTTCAAACTGAACCCCAGTTCAGATTTCTGTATCTAATTAGATAAGAAATCCTCATTCACATGTTTAGTAGACGAGTTGCATGTACTTTTTACTGCCTGATTTTTTTTGGATAAATCTGATTGCAGTTGGAAATCTGGAATTTACAGCAACATATTTATTTAAGAAACACTTCAATGAAGAAAGAATGCCCTCAGGTGAGGAAACCAATTTTCTCACCTGCTCTAATTGTAGCTGCTTAGCATTCAGACATGACTTCCCTGTAGCATGTCCCGGGTGGGACAGGTGACCCCACGCCAGCAGCCACAGGGATGTAGCCTTGAAAAAATCCAGCCCAGCAGTACTTTGAGCCTGTGCTTTCCCTGACATCGTTGCTAAAATGCCAGGTACTTGATTCCACATCAATGTGATGCAGCAAAGCATGATGAGATACAGGAAAATATAACCATACACAGGAGTTAGTGTTTGGAATATATTTTAAATTTTTAATCAGCTGCACAATACTTCAAGTGCAGCAGGATCACCCTGTTCCTCCATAGGGTGTGCTCGAAACAGTTTTTTCATGTAGTTTGGGTTAACTGTTCCTGTTTTGAGCACTTGGTGTTTTACATGTCCTGTTCCGCAATGAAAAAGCAATGAATTATTTCCAACTAGTTATAAGCTGCTCTTATTCTGTCAACACAGAGTAGAAATCCCGGTCGTCTTTCTCCGTGACACAAATTTTCACACTTTCTGCAGTTAATGTAATTGCAAGCGCTGCCAGATCATGGCCTGCTTTCTGGGCACGGGACCGGGAATATGCATATTAACCCGTATTTTAAAATAATTGCTCTGTACACGTTACAAGGTTTGGAACTTAATTTTGGAAGGCGGCAGGGCTTCTTGGCAGGGCTTCTTGGCAGCCCTTTTCTCTCGGCGGCAGCTCCGTGGGGCAGCACGAAGGGGGTTAACGCTGATAACGCTGGAAAAGTCTCCTGGCTGCTGGCGGGGAACTGACCCCTCGCCTGGCTGAAACAGCGGGGAACTAATAGAAGTTTTCTGCTCTATTCAGAGCCAGGGTAGTCAAGCATCTGAACTTCCCACCAAACTCTGTTTTCTATTGTACTTTTGATGCCAGCTTTCTGTAGCGCTCGGCACTGAAAAAGACAAACATTTGCAACTCCATCCTTCCAATTCCCACTATATGGCAGTTAGCCTTCCCAAAAAAAAAAAAAAAAAAAGAAAAAAATAAATCTGTAACAATGCTGGTCTTATTGAAACAGACTGTTTGGGGGGAAAGGAGCTTTGCTATTTACAACTGAGAACATTCAATATGTTTCAGAATAGCATATGTAAATAAACAGAGCGCACTTACGCTTGTATGCTGAGATAATGCTACTGAGTTAATCTTATCTCGAGTTTTCTTTAGAAGGTTTGATTAGGGTGAATGTCATTTTTATCTCTCTTTAAAGCACCTATCATATTGCGGTGCTCTCTGTAAACAGTGAAGGGAGAGGACCTAATTTCTGCTGTCAGCTTCTGGCTGTGGTCTGAGCACTGCTCTTCAGGTATTTTACATGAACATCCCAATAAATAGAAGAAAATTTGACTTTCATGTTCACAAAGCCCCAACCTCGTTTCTCTTATCTTTTTCTCTGTATACACTTTGCTTTTGAACATTTTTAATTTTTTAAACAAAAGTACACAAAGAAATTTGCTATAAATTTCAACATACATACAGAGATGAGGATGAATTGTCTGTGTGTTGGAAATACACTGTTGGGGGGGATTGCTAAGCTTAAATAATGCACAAATTTTATATGTCTGTGCCTGGATATAGAACAGTGTGCGGAACACGAAGGCGCAGGAGCATTTTGCCTCTGTGAGCAGGGCAGGAAGACAGCCACTCTGTAAAAATGTATATTGCATCTGGATGTAGGAGTAACTCTTGACCTAGCCCAGACAACTGATTGACATCATGGACGGGGGGTATCTGAGCTCAAATACTTGGCAGAAACAAAACTGCCTTGTCCTGACTTTCTGTGATCCCTCAGTTGGAGTCTTTTGGAAAATCATAAGGATGGAGACCCTGTGTTGAAAGACTGTCTGGTAAGATATTGTTGAAAAGAGGCAGGGGGAAAACACTTTCTGAAGAATTTAGAGCCCCGTTGATCTACTAACCCCATTGAAAAAACCAGCTGAAGCAGAAAGTCCCAAAAGGGTTAAGTGGAGGCAGGTGTTCAATGGACATGATAAACTATAGCCCTTTCAGCTCTCAAGAAATATCTCATTTCTGCTGTGAGCTGGAGACAGCAATGACTCTATGCCCCTCTTTATGCCTAAATACTTTCTAAAGGCTGATTAAGTTTCCCTGATACCTGTTGTAAAGATTCTCATTAAAACAACAAGGAAAAAGGGAAGAAGCTTTCTTCTGAGGGGCAAGTGCTTACTGATTAGATGGAGGTGGATATTTTTTTTTTATGTAAAGAAAAGTAAATTTGTTTGATGGCAGCAGATATTTGTGTACAGCTGGCCCCAAGCAATTCCTGTGTGTCTCCCGCTGTGATGAAGGCAGTTTGGGTCTCATGCTGTGATCCGGGGCAGCCCGCAGCATCGTATGAAGTGTGGCCCTACGTCCATGACAAGACCTCATCCCTTCCAGATGAGCAGTATCAGTAGACTGGTTTGTACTGTGTTTGAATGTGTGTCAACAGGAGTGGTTATTTTAGGCTACAGAAAGTTTTATCTTGAAGTAAGCACAAAAAAAGAATGTCTTTTTTTGTTCCTTTTCCCCCCATACACACCTAGACAAGCCCTGATTCTCTTCCAGACCAATGTGCAGGATCTGGGCTGCCTTCACTCTTTCTCTGCTTATTTTACGCACAAGCTGTTTTTCTTTGTCTTCTCCTTCCTGTGTTCCAGGCATGGCAAGCTGAAGGAGTAAAATTCAGGCTTGTGAGGGTTTCTCCCTTGTTCTTCTCTGCCATTAACACGTGTCTCCTGGTTTTACTGGTCATCCTGAGAAGGTTGCCAGACGACATGTGTGGAAATACTGACGAGGTTAATGGGACATCAGGAGAAACATTAAAAATCCTGATTTATATTGGGACATCTGGCAGCTCTTATTTCCAAAATATCTTCTGGTTTGTAGGTGAATCCTGAAAACTCTTAAAAATTCATAGGATGTCCTTGTACACTGTGGGATCTACTCTGTCCTTCGCAGCATTGTCCCCACCTCGTGGCAAGTATTTGGTGATGTGTACCCGGAGACACAGCTGGTTTTGTTTGGACTTCATTTGCAAAATAGCTTATTTCTGTTGTTTTCCTCCGTCTTTCCATTTCTCCAGCACTTTTAGGGTTGGTTGCATTTAGTTTTCCTTTCTCATAACAGGCATGGTAGAAAGTAATATAACGTTTTAAACTTTTAAAAAATGGGAGCTTGTACAAATTTTGGAAGGACTGACTCATTTTTTACTTGTTTTTGTGTAATTTATTTAGATTTGAACTATTACTGCACATGTTAGCATGAACAAAAGATTCCAGGAATTTTTCATTTACCAAAATGAATTTTAATTTATCAAAAGCTCCTGACATCTTGAGGCAAGCACGATGCGTTCTTTGTGTTTCAGTCTGACGCTGGCTCCCAGCCACGAGGCTGTGAAGGATCGTTTTCACCCGAGGCCTCTTGTAGTTGGAGGAAATCAATCTTGTGTGATACAAAATGCCTGAGCATTGGAGGCATGTCCATCTTCAGGAACTTCAAACTCATTCCCTTCCTTTTGGGGACTTGGCTTGAAGGCAAAGGCTGAACTCCCTTCTTGTCCAAGAAAAATGAACAAGCCTTGTAAAGATGCTTTCTCCTCTGACTGGATGACTATTGAGCTGGAAGATTTTTTGACTTCTCCCTGGAGTAGGGAAGATGTGGGTGGCCTTCAGAGGAGATGAGGCCGCTGAACAATGCAGCCATTGTTCGGGCTCCTCCAGGAGGTAGCAGAGTGTTGCTTTAACGTGGTGGTTCTGTTTCTGGTGGGCTGGTAAGACTGAGGCATCGCTTTTTGTCTTGTAATTATAACAGTATTAGCTAAAGTTTTCTCCCTTGCTAATATTAATTAATCGGTAATGTCGATGGGGTACTGTTTGGGTTTCTCTCTCCTTGTGTGCAAGGGTAGGGATCTATAAGAAATCAGGGTGGAATCAGAAAACATGTGTTTACCCAGGGAATGAACTTGAGGTAGGAGCTTTTGAATGCTTTCTGCATTATGATTAAAAAGGAGTAACGACAGCCATAAAAATCAAACTGCCATCTTGAGTCTATCAGCCCATTGCACCAGCATGACTGGGCCACTGGTTTCTGCAGCCCATGACACCCAGGGATCCGATGTGGGGACCCGATGTGGGGACCTGGCACCATAGTCATGTCCTAGTGAGGAGGTACCCCATTTACGACAGGGGCTGGAGTAGGGATTCAGCCGGTCTTTGCAGAGTGAACTGGCTCAGGCCTTCTCTAGTGACTCCCTTTTCTCCTTTTTTTTTTTTTTTTTTTTTTATTAAAACGTGTTTAATTTGGGAAATTATTTAATACAGACTTCTATTTTCTAGTTGTAATTTCCCTTTGCTGTTATTTGGGGAAGAACCATTGTGTTCTCTGCTCAGGAGACACCTGACTGAAGGCCTCCATGGTAGAAGCCTTTGGGTTTTTGAGATAATCTGTAGTTTGTTCTGTTTCCCCACAGCTGCTCTTTGGAAAAAACTGTAATTCCTTCAAGTTGGTATTAAAATGAGCAAATGAGAAGTCTGTTTTCTCTTTGCTGGCTTACATGGCGTTTTACCTTATAAATCTTCTGTTTGAAGCATGTGGAATCTGGACCAATATCCATGGTGGCACATTGCGCGCACGTTGCACAGCTGTAAGTCCAGGAGAGGTGAGATCGGGATGTCTCCGGTGTGCGGCAGGGCTGAGATTTCACTCTTCCTCTCCACAGTTCCGCAGGAGGAATTGCTCGATGCCGGGTTTTGGGGGTGTTGGGGGTAGGCGTTTTTTGTTTCGTTTGGGTTTTGTTTCTCGAATAAGGTTAAGACGAAGCAGCTGCTGCTGCTGCTGGAGTCCTTCAGAATGAGTCATAAGGGGGTAGAGATGGAAAATATTTTTAAATAATTGCAGTTTGATTAAGAAAAACATACACATGATTTTGAGGTGATTCAGGGCATAATGAATGTGTGGCCCTGCTTTCTCAGATGTTTGGAGCCCGTACCTTTCTCTAGAGTGTGTACAGCTAAAGATGCTCTGCCAAGTGTTCAACCCCTCCAGCCCCTTCACGGTGAGCACTGTGCACATGGTGTTATGTTCAGCCTGGAGGAAAGGAAGATTTGCTGGAGGAATATTTTAGAAAAAAATTCTTTGGTGTGAGGGTGGTGAGAGCCTGGCCCAGGTTGCCCAGAGAAGCTGTGGCTGCCCCATCCCTGGAGGGGTTCAAGGCCAGGTTGGATGGGGCTTGGAGCAACTGGTGGGAGGTGTCCCTGCCCAGGGCAGGGGGTGGGAACTCAATGATCTTTAAGCTCCTTTCCAACTGGAACCATTCTATGATTCTGTGATTATGCTGCAGGAGGGCTGAAATCAGAGCGAAGGGTCTACTGCTGAAGGTAGGATGCTTCCCTCACCTAGGAGGGCAGCCTGTTTGTATTTCTGGCTACGATTCTTGGTCTGGCAGAATTATCTGGACTTTGCTTCAGCTCTAGTGCTGGGCTTCCAGGCTCTGCTGTGTTACTTTATTGAAGGAAAGCTCAGTGTCTGGCATTGCCACCTGGAGAAGAAAAGCGACAACCACTCAGGCTGTGGCTTTCTGTCTTTGTGGCAGATCTTTGTAAACCCCAATTGCTGTGACTGGGGGCAAAAGTAAGAGAACTGAACAACGAAGCAGCTGTTATTAAATTTAATTTATTACATGCAGACGTGAGAGGACAGGCTTGATAATGTGCTTCCAATATGTTAAGGAGCTGCCACAAAACGGAAGGGAATAATTGTTCTTGTTCACTGAGACTAGGACTAGCTATGGTCTTAAACAGCAGCAAGGGACATACAGACCAAACCATTAGTTAAATGATGGAGTAACTTTCATGGAATTGCTGTTAACTCATGGTCTTTAAGGATGTTCAGCCACTTGTGGTACAGCTGATCCTTCTTTGAGCTGAAGCAAGGGAAGAGGCGATGTCTCCAGCATGACTTCAGCTCTGCTCTATGCAGCACCCTTGAGAACATCTACAAAGTAGGAGTTGCCATACTTAGAAAGGTGGAAATATGGTTGCAGAAAATATAAGTTTGTTAGATTTCTCTTAGCAGAAAGGTGAGGATCCTCATCTCTTCTCCAGTGATTGTCCTGCTCGTTTTTGTTGGACTCGCTGCTGAAGACCGTATCTGCAGGGTAACCGGTGGCTCTTCTTTGCTTTGAGTGAAGTCACTTAACGGCAGACTCATTTCTCTTTGCCTGTTCACTAAAGTGGTCTTCTGGATTGTTACAGTGGAGGTTGTGTCACATTCCCTGCCTACCACAGCTTTTTCCTCTGCTATTTATTTTCCAGAAGAAAACAATGGATGTAGCGGATAAATGAGCAAGAACATGAACATCAGCATTGAGTTAAATGAGCAGGGAGTGGTGGGTTTTTCGCTGTGCTTGTGTCAGATAAGTTGGGCAAAATGTCATGGCACTTGGGTCTGTTCTTCCTGTTGTTGGCAGACGTCCCTGTCACTTGCCCGTCTGCAGTGCTGGTTTCCTAAATAATAATTCAAAGAACTTGCATGGTGAGGCTGCAGTTCTTAAAGCGTGCTCAAGTACCAGGTGAAGCTCACAGCCTCCAAACGGTAGGTAAGCCCTGGCCTCTTCTTGCCGCAGAAGAAGTGGAGCAATGACTTGGCAAGGGCAACAAAAGCAGTTATTGTTAAAAGCAGCACGAGAAGCTAGAGGTTCCTGGCTCAAAAGCCGGTGCCCAGACTCCCAGGCACATGACACAATTTACCAACATGCAGCCTGGTTTTAGCAGTTTTAATGTCAAGCATATATCATCATTAGTCTCACTCCAGCAGCCTATGTATTTTCCTTTCCTTTATTTTCTTCCTGAAAGCTGTGAGCAGCTCCAGTAATTCTGGCGAATAAATCTTATTTCATCAAAGTGAGTGCCTGCTCAAAAGCCCTGTTTATCTTTGCAGCCCCGTCTGGGCTCTAATGCTCGCGGGGAGTCGGCAGCGGCCGCATTGTGCTTCCTGCCCAGATGTACAAATAACAACCACGCGGGCACTGGGATGAGGCACATTCCAATCGGTATTTCGCAGCGATAAGATCTGTTGAGCTACTAGGACAGTCGGTGTTTGTCATGTTGATTCATAACTTTATTCATTCCCAAGGAGCTCATTGATTTGATAAATTCCATCAGGAGCGCAGCGCTGTGAAAAGAAACTAGTGAGCGCATGTAATTCAAATGACTTCCAAATAAAAATAAAGTGTCTGCTCATAGCCTCTTCGGTGATTCTCCGATTTTTTCCAGTGGACTTTAACTGTGAAGCTTGAAGTGATAGAATGGCAGAATTCTCTGCCCGTCTATATAAAGATGCAAATGATACTAAATGTCACACAGTGGGGCTTCGGTTGATGCTGTCTCAGTGGAGAAAATCTAATAGTTTTTAAAGGCAGCATCTTAAAGTCATGCTTCAAATGAGGAATGACATTGTTTTAAACCTTTTTAACCTAATATTTCTCCACATAGTACTGACAATGATAGCAGGGTTACTATCTCTATTTTTCTCTTTTTTTCAAGTAAAAAAAAAAAAGTGATAAGAGCTCTGAAATTTCCAGAATAACTTGAACAGGCCTCTCTTACTTGAAATAAAAGAAGCTGAGACTTTTTCAGATGGAGAAATCTTTCTTTACATTATTCAAACTGAGATTTCAATTTTTAAGAATGTGATTTTGTTTGTATCGCTTGATCAATTTGTTATTACAGATGCTTACATTTAATTATTAACCGCTGCCTATGGTTTGCTTGTAGGTTGTTTGTGTAAATAAGCATAACTAAATGCAGATCTGTTATTAATTACAGATAAGCTCTGTGTAACACACACAGCTTTGTATGATCCAACAGTCATGGGACCTGAGTGTGTTATGTTCAGCTTGATGGGTTTTTTTCATTGCTTAAAGATTGTTTCTTTTCACTTGTACAAAAAAGAAAATGGATAAAGCCAGTTAATGCCCAACTTTTATGTTCAGGTTCAGTGACTTAGTGTAGATGGTTTAAAGGGAACGTTAAATGTTGAAGGGTTTTTTATGCCAGGAAAGTACCTCTTTATTGTAAAGTAAGACATGATGGGAAGGAATGCCACTTCATTTTGTTATAATTTGCACAGTGGTACAGAAATCGTTGTTTAGTTTTCTTTTGAGGTCAGACTGAAGTACAGCGGTGAGATCTTGTTACTGATTGCAAAGAAGTGCTTTCATAAAAATAAAGATACAGCTAGATGAATTCATGCTTTTGTGTTCACTTGTAAAATAGTGCTGTAATGGAAATATCAAGGGCACGGTTTCAGTTAATTAATGTAATTTAGAGGCATATAGAGGATAAACTGAAATCCCGTGTTACTTGTGTGGTTGTCTTTTACCATGCAAGAGACATTTAATCAAACACTAGTTTATAGGCCTACATAATTTTAATACTTTGGGTTTGTAAATGTGGCTTTTGTTCCTGCGTAGTGTTGAAATAGTCCATGTTATGATTAAGAAATGAACTCTGAATAAATATTAGACAATGAATGTGTCTGGGTACGTTCACTGAAGAGCCAGTAGTGCGTGTTGCTCTCAGCGGTTGGTTGCATTGATTTAAACAGAGAAGTGCTTTAGATCCTTCCCTTCTGCCTCTCTATGTGTGTGCCTTCATTACTGTAA
This sequence comes from Limnodromus scolopaceus, assembly GCA_028565335.1. NCBI lineage: Eukaryota > Metazoa > Chordata > Aves > Charadriiformes > Scolopacidae > Limnodromus > Limnodromus scolopaceus. Next base: position 32,296,908 of record JAOXNO010000004.1, read on the forward strand.
CGTGTGAAAACTCCGTTTGTAGGTTCCTTGGTGCTTGGTATGATGATGTATGAGCAATCGCTGTTGGCATCAAGTCTAGAAGCCCAAATAAAGGGAGCGCGTGTGGATTATATGGGTAAAAAACCCTCCAATTCTTTGCAGTTCAGAGATGTGAAGCAAAAATTATTAAGCAGGAAACAACAGTTTGTCTAGATTTATTAGTCTGAGTCTTAGGGTGCTGTTACAACAAAAAACCCACCAAAGAGCTGTGTGGATGGTGGCTCGAGCTGCTCTCTGATGGTCCCAGCAGAAGTGGTGGCATCCAGAAGAAGCTTGCAATAACACTTTCCATTTTAGCAATCCATCTTGCAATTGAAATAGAGGACTGCAGGCTCAGTCCTCCGCGCAGATTTGAAGTTATTAAGTGGTACAAGCAGTCTGCTAATTGGGGCACGTAGTTAGTAATATTTGAAATCCTTTTTAGTTCTGCTGGCTTTGTTACCTCTAAAATATAGCGAGGGGGAAATCACAATTCCTTCGAAGTTCACGGCAAAACTGTTGATTTCAGCAGAGCTGGAATCAAGCTTCAGGTTTCTCTCTGGAAATTTATTTTTCCTTCTGTCTGTAATGTTTTTACATAGTAATGGCATTCAGGTGTGGCTATTGTCTTGCGCTCGGGGTGATCACTTTCTACCCTGATCCTCCCCTTCTTTCAGAGCCAAGAATCCCATAGTCATCAACTTCACGTGGATTTCTTTAAGATACAGGAGAGAAAAAAAAAAAAAGAGGTGTTGGAGGATTTTTATGTTTGTAAAAAAATCTTTCTTTCAAAGTTTCAAAATTCTCTTTAAAACAAGAGTTAGCAATCTTACATCATCCCACATGTCCCAGTGCACAGCACGGTCACAGCTGGCAGTGCTGGGTCTTGTAGAGCAAATTTCCTTCTGTAAGGATGGGCATAACGCCACTTTTTTTCACCATTAGCAGCAAGGTGGTTGCAGAGATGGAATTAACTCAAGGTGGACTTGGACTCAAGGAATAACTCAAGGTGGACTTGCCCTGGATTTCCCTGTCACTGAACCCCAGAAGATGCCTCCTCGAGAACGTGCTGTTTGTGCAGACAGAGCACTATCCTGGATGGGCTCTGATTGAAGCATCTAAATGATTTTTCCTGAGTTTGTGCGAGTCTCTTGGGCACAACAATTTAATAAATACTTGACCTACCCTGGGAGGGTTTATTGTAGCTTAGACTGTCTTAACTCAGCGACTCAGGAGACACCAATCCAACAAACTGTTGATACTTCTAATTTAGCCTTTTCTGAATTTCTATCGGCGGTCTGAACCTTGCCAGAATGGCTGCCTACCTCCTCCCTTGACAGATTATTTAATTGTGGTCAGTTCTGGATAGTTACGATTTATGATCTGTTGGTTGTGTTCATGAATGCTTTGGGAATGGTGCTCTTTTCTTGGACTGAGTTTGTCCAGATGTATCAATATTTTGGTTTGGATGATATAAAATAAATGGTCGAGATTAACTGTCTGTGACATTCTCTTTTAACGACAAAGTGGAACCATTTTTCACATTGGGAGATGCCTTTAAAACAAATACTGAGGTTTGCAAAATGGTCATAGCAGCCCGTGCACAAGTGGCTTTCTGTTAGCCTTTGCTACGTCTTTTTGGCGTCGCTCTTAGACCATGAGAAGACCGTGGGGAATCCGGTTGCGATGCTCCGCGATAAAGGCTTCAGATTGTGTAGTGATGACCTAAGCGTGAAAGGATCGGGTGAAATCTCTCTTTTCAGCTCTCAGCCAGCTGGTGCTGCTCTAATAGGAGATGAGCTGGGAAACGGTTTGGAGAATTTCGTGATGAGAATGGAAAAGCTGTAATGTGATTTATTTATTTATTTATTTTATTTCCTTAGCTCTGATGGGGCAGAGCAGGTCGGATCTCCAAAGGCTGATGTTATCTTCAGCTCCTCACAGCCTGCTCCTTTGTTGCTGCACTTACTTAGGGTAATGCCGCTCTCTTATGTGCAAGGGGCTTCTGAATAGAGAAGTGCCAAGGCTCTTGCATTACAAAACCGCGGAGCTGAGGCTTGTTAATGGGAATAGAAGAGTCCATTTCCCCTTAGCACCCGTCTCTGCCATGGGGGTGAGCAACAACAGCAGAAGTGAGTCGTTTAGAGCCTCCAACTGTTATGGAAAAACCAAGCTGAAAACTCATGTGGGTAGTCTGTGACAATGGAAAGACCCCGCTGATTCACGTCAGGGGGTTCAAAAGCCAATTCCCTGCTAAAGAGCTGTTCTTCAGTGTGTATTTGTTGCTTGTGGAACCAAGATGCTTTACTTGATTTCCGTAGGATGCTTGATCACTTAATAGTCCTTGGGTTCAGAAGACAGCCACAGCCAACTAGGCTGGACCAAAGCGCCCAGTAAGCCAGCAGCTTGGCTCTGGTGATGGATGGCCAGTAGACCACACTGGGGAAACAGTGTAAGAAAACTCCAGGAATTGGATCCTCCCAGGATCAGACAGGGAACTTCTGGAGCTGGAAGCAGGTTATTAGTTTTGCCGTTCGCTGTAAGAAAATCTGCAACGACAAAAATGAATGTAGGATGTAGAGATATAATAAACCTATTGTAAAAGAGTTAGTGTAGAAGAGGGCAGATGGTTTCGTTTGGGGAACGGTAAGAGCAGTTAGCTTTTCTGATACATTAAATTGGGCATTTAAAATGATTCCAACTAGGTAGGAAGGATTTTCTGCATAAGGCATTAACTGGGTCAGGCTGGCTTCCAAAGGCAACGTTTGACAGCGCGCCTCCAGTTTGACATGGGGGATACTGGAAAGGAGGTGATGTGAGTTGGCCAGACTGGGCTGTAGAAAGTCCTGGCTTGTACTATACTTTACAAATGTATGAGTAGATTGGCTACTTTAGTCTTGACAACAGTTTGATATTTTTTTTTTATTTTTATTTTTTCCAAAGAAAGAGCTATTTCCACAAGATTTGGTCTTCGATATTTCTCAATTATTTTTGTTTTGCTAAGCTGGAGAAAGCTTTGAGTATGTTATACCTGCAGAGCTGTGTTTTTTGTAGAAGGCCAATCTGATAGTAATAAAACAACAAATGCATCAAAAGAAACACTTTATTTTCTCGTGCAAGTATATAATATTTCATAAAACTTTCATGTGCACTTCCAGTGGGATGGAGGTATTTAAAGACCAAACACTTGTTTTGTCTCTAATAATCAACACTGATAAAACAGCCTAAACTCTTAAATTGCAGGAAGAAAAAGTAGTTTTCTGTAAGAAATGTGCGTATCTCGTTCTGAGCTCTGAGGCTGATGTAGCTGCAGCCAAGGAATTTGTTTCTGAAGTGGAATTTCACCTTTTTAAAGAATTTTTAAAGGGAAAATCTGGGTAATCTGTTGTTGTGTAAGCCTTCTGGTGTATTACCCCCGCCCTTGGTGTGGTGAAGTCTTTCAGTGGCAATGCCTTGTCTAAATCGGGGATATTTTATTACTTATTTTTAAAAAACCTGTTGCTTGAGTTACTAAAGGTACGGATGTAGCGAGAAGTTGCGTATTTCATTTGAAGCTGATTACTTTAACTTTGAAAATATTTGTGTAAGCTTTCGTTTGGTTTGCTAACTAGTTATGTAGAAGTGACAGTAGTTTAATTAGAAAACGCAGTTTGTATTTATGGAAAGTGTTCACATGCTGTCTTTTGTGAAAGCTGAAGAATTCAAGAAGGAACACAATGTTTCCCACAAACCATACATCTCCGCAATTCCACAGTCTCTCAGCAGCTGGACTAAAAAGGTTTTTAATACGAGTTATGTGTTTAATTAGGGAAGGGAGCCTTGGCAGATCTTCTGACTTACAGTTCATTTTAAAGTCTTCCAAAAAACGGGGGGAAAAAAAAGAAAATGAAAAAAAAAAAAAAGAAATCAATCCAATTTGGTTTAATTGTCATATATAAATTAAGAACTTATTTTTTTCCACTTCACAAAGATATCTTCTCCGGCCCCTCCTGATGGATTGCACAGGGCAATTACTTCCAAATGAGGAACGCTGGGGCTGGAATTAGGCAGTGAGTTCTCATGGGCTCCCATCAGACCCCGCGCTGCCCCGATCCCCCCATCGATCCCCCTGTCGCAGCCCTGCGGTTTCCCAGTGCTCCGCAAGCGTTTGCCTCCACGGTTCCTCCCCCAGGACGGTTGCCCAGCCCAGGGAGAAGCTTCTTCCAAAAGCTCTTGAGAGTGGACTGTGGGGAAGGAAAACATCTTGCAGGAGATTCCCGCCCAGAGCATCCGTCCTGCCCGTTTGGCAGGAGGCAGGGCCAGGCTCTTACAGCTCTGGTTGTGGGGTTCCCCATCGCTCTCTCCCCTTTCCAAACTGCTAAGCGTTTTGGGTAATAAAAATTTATTTTCTTTTTACCAGTTCTGTGTGGGAGAAGATCAGTGTGATCAGTAGAAAATCAAAGTAAATGGGTTGAAACCACAATAATTTAATGCAAGAGTACAAATTGCCTACCAGTTCCTTCTATTAGCTTTAAACTCTTGGTAACAAATCTAAAACAAATTGCAAAGAGAAGAGTTACTTCAAGATGACTGAAATTTCTCTTCATTGTCTTCACGAGGAAATACACAGTGGATTTGAGCTCTGGGATTATTACACGGCAAGCTGGATTTAAAAAATACTCATATTTCTATATCTGTCTCTTAGCAGCCCTCACTTTCAGGATATAGGGTTGAATAGAGCTAAGGATGGACGATTCTTTTTTTTTTTTTTTTAATCTAAAATAGGAAAGTTTCAGGGGTTGCAGAGGTTAGTAGCCTGATTCATTAACTTCCTTTTAAGAACCACCATGTGTCCCTGGGCTGCTGCAAGGCACGGTGTCTGCCTCGCTGTCTCCTCCTTGCCCTCAAGAAGCCAAAATGTTAAACCGGTGGAGTTTACTAGATCTGACAGAGAAATTCTTCACGTCTGGCCTAGATGTCTAACTAAATTTGGTATGTATCTTGTGGGCTGGGGCAAGTGCTGGAAGCTATTAGAATGCAGAACAAAAAGCTCTATTCAAGGACTATCGCCTTCCTGCCGGGGTAATCCAAGTATCAAAAATTTAAAAATATGGGGTAGGAGACTGTGGCTGCCACAGACGAGAACTTTTAAAGGTGTCTAGAACATCACTCACTTTAAAATGTTGCATCTATGGTATATGATTAATTTGAAAAATGCAACAAAGAAGCCCAATATAGCATGTACATATATATCCAATTAAATAAAATTGAACACTTTTAATAAAGTGGAGTTGCAAGCTGGTAAAAATTTTCTCTTGTCACTCAAAGTTAGGACAGGAAAACATTTTTCTTTCCCTTGAAATAGCTGTATTTATTATATCTGACCTGTTTAACATTGCTGGTTTTACTTAAGAACAAGAAAGAAACAAATGCTTTTCATCGTTTGATGCCTTTTCTGTAGCATGAAATTGTGTTACCAAGAAAAATAAGGTAGAAATGGTTTCCAAAACACAGCCCAGAATAATCAAACATTCTTTTTTTCTTAAAAAAAACCCCGAAGCTGGTTAATCCTAATTGTTTGAATCTATTATAAATTATTTACTTTCTGAACAGCAGCTTGTTCTCATTTTTAAGCTTTAACACAGCTATATATGGGGTTTTCGTTTTCGGTAGTTTCTTCAGGAAAGGTGAAAATGCGGTGAGAATACTTGTAGTGCTTAGAGAAAACCAGATCATATAAACTGATTCAACTTCCAGTTGTGTTCTCCTGTCCATTAGCTGCTTTTAGCTGCTCCCTAATGAAAAATTTCTAGACAGCAGGAGAGCCACTGAACTCTATTCCGTGCTCGGTTTGCTTCTAGTGTATACTTGTGGCTATATTTTTGAGATATTTGTACAGATATTTTTTTTTTGGGTGTCATGTACTATAATGGATTTGCCTAAAGAACAGACCTGCTCCATGCGTGGCTGAGCTGAACATCTTTCGTCATTCCACAGCCAGAAGCGTGGGTTATTTGTCTTTCATTTTATTTACTTAACTTACTTACTTTATTTTACTAATGAACTGTGCAGCCGGTACCAGGCCAGCCAAGGAAAAAATTGGTAGTGCTGAGGCTCCAGCAGGCAGATGCTGAGGGTGTTGGAGTAAAGCGGGAATATTTCTGTTGGAATTGCAGGAAACAGGCAAAGATTAAGGATGCAAGACCTTGGTGGGGTGAGTTTGTACACAGCCACCCCACACCATTGCACAGGGAAATCCAGTCGCAGCAGATGCCCGAGGATGCTCCCAGGAGGGCCCGATTCTCTCCTTTCCAGCTTTTCCCCCAGCCCATTGTCCAAACAAATCTTGAATAAACATTGCATTAATTGTTTATTTTCCTGTCTGTTTTACCAGTGCGCTTTAAATATGAGAGATGAAAATTCAGTGTGGTGGTTTACATTCAATTTGCTTGTCTCCCAGAGGGTTTTGCAGAGAGAAATGGAATCTATTCTGCGTTACGACACCATTCTCATTGTGCAGAACACACACAAGAAAAATCTGTCTTTTTAATAAAAGTCAGACCTAACGTATTTACTACCTGTGGCTACTTATTTGTCTGTCCTGCAACTTTTTAAGGTTCAAAGGCTGCTGAAGCAGCATAAACTCTGCTCGAAGGACAGAAGCTTTACACTGTCTTCTCTATCAGGAGTGTGAGCCGAAGCCTGCTCAAGTTAATGGGAATCTTTCCACTGGCTCATGGAACCCGTGGATTAGGTCTGTGCTGTGAAGATTGAGATTGGTTGAGACGTATATAAATGTCTTTTATTTTTCTTCCATAAATGACAATGAGCTGTGTTACAAATAAAATAGTAATAGACTTGCATTATAGAGCTCCTTTTATCTGCTAATTTCAAAGTGCTTCCAAGTGTGGAGGAGATTCTCAGCTTTCTTATTGGAGAAACTGAGGCACCCGGAAATCCAATTCAAAATAACGTGGGGCAGTTGCAAGACTGAGAATAGCACTCAGCCTAATTTTCATTCATTTTTAATTTCATCCTTAGCTTTCATTAGTTTTCTACTTCACTCGACCCATATAGTATAAACATGATCCTTCACCAGAGTTTTTCAAAAAGTGAAATAATCATTTGGGCAGAAGACTTGTACTTCTGGCCGGAGGGAGAGTCACAGGTTGAGCTGATTTTACAACCATCTGACTGAATGGATATTGCCAGTTTCTTTTTAGAGATTATATTCTCCCAAAGTCAAAAAAAATAAGACAGAAGAGAGCTGGGGACATGCACAGAAAGGAGACCGGAACAGCTTTTCTGTGTTTTCTGCACTTCAGATGAGACTTTAATTTGAGTTTGTTTAGAAATGATGACTTTAAGCCATACCTTGCAAGCTAAAGCAACTTGGAATGATTACAGTTGGCCTAAAACTGTAGATAACATTAGAAAAAAAAAATAAGACTCCAACCCTCACACCTTCCACAGCCCTGACTGAATATGGATTGAATGCATATTTCTCCTTCCTGGCTAAATGTGGGGAGGTTTTTTTAGGTTTATTTTTCGTTCCTGAGCTTCCATGTTGATGACTGTGAGAGGCAGGTTGCTGGGTTCGAGAGGCAATCCCTGTATTGCTCTGTTCTCTCTATTGGGTCTCAGCTGCTGCATGTTTTTCTGGGCATGAAACTGTTGGAAAACTTCTATTTTTTTAAGTCTTTATTTACTACTTCTATAATACCGACCTAAGCAGGAAGATTGAAATACTGAATTGATCCTAATAATTTTTAAGCAGAAAATTGTAAGGATTCATTTTCAAACTAGATGCCCAAAAATGGGTCTGCTTGGCACTAATTTTATATTGAAAATTATAGTATGTGAGAAATGGGAAGAATTGTAATAATTCACTCTTTGACTGCTATGACAATCTGTCGTAGCTGGAGGGAATAATTTTTCTCGAGGGACAGGCAGTATGATTTCTAGGTATGTCATCTAGTTGCTGGGTGCTTAGTACATGAGCAGTGGTGATGGATTTTAACTTTTATTAGTTTTGGTCTTGTAATTCTTGTCTTTGACGCTGTGTTTGCTTTGATAGGGCTACAGTTGCTCTAGATGTAAACTGGTGAATCTTTATGGCCTCCGGCGATTTGTACCTGACTCCACACTGTTTCTGTAGAACACAAGTAGAATAGTTTGGTGATTTTCATCATCTTTAGTATAGTGCCAAGGCAGGTAGGGCTTGTGTTTTACTTCCGTTTTTTGTGGAAATACTGAAAAAATAGTAAGAGAAAGCACCTTCCTGCTTAAAAGAAAGGTCATTTTAATTTCTTAACAAGTTAATAATTCATTATTTGGTTTCTGTCTGTACAACCATTAGTGAAATGAGCTCTAAAGATCTACCTGATTGCCCGAAGAAAGCTGTTATATGTAACCAGGCAGAAAGAAATGAAAAGGACTTGCCAGGTCCGACGCAGCGCAGGCCTGGCTTTAAACTCCAAAACAAGGAGTGCAAATGGTATTAAAGTGGTGCGCTGGGACCAGCTGATAATCCAGTCCTGAATCAAATTTCCAGATTTCACTTCTCACGACAGTGGTATTCCGGGATTGCTTTACGCTTTTTCCGTTTGGAAATAAATATATTTTTTCTTTACCTTTTTTGTTCTCAGTTTTGATCTTTTACAAATTTTAAATCCGTAACGCCACTGGGTCAAACGGATAGATTCCACCAAACATCAGAAATTTGGTATTTTCTTACTAAAAACTTAGGCACTCTAAATGCCAAGGTTGAAATTAGGTAAGTGCTTAAAAGCTTGACCCAGAGTCTGTTGGGTCAACAAAAAGACTCGCACTGAATTTTAGTGGGCTTTGATCAGGCTGTAAGTAACGTACAATTTATCAAGTTATTTCCATGCGATTCTTTTTCTTTTCTGGAAGGTTCACAGAGGAAATAGGTTTTTGTTAGTGACAAGAATAAATCTGAAAGATGAATGGAGGCTGGGGGGGGGGGGAAGTATGCAGACGCTGAGGGCTTGCTCCTGCTTTCAGCGATGCAGGTGTGGGTCTTGCTATCTCGTAAGATCAGCCGCGGCGCTGATTTTTACATGAGATTTTGCAGGTTCCCATTGTGTGCTCTGCGCAGGGGGCCAGCCCCAGCCGCGCACACCTGCCTACCTGAGACACCAAACCTGCCGTCGGGTGAAAACGTGGCTTGTTTTTCCTATCTCTGTCATTTGCTAACGTATAAACCGATGTGAAGAATGTTTGGCAAGCCCATTACAAACCAAGCAAACAAATAGAGAAACCCTACCTTTCTGCTGCCCGTTGTCTTGCGCCGTCTTTCAGTCCTTGGCTCCCAGACTGGGACCCTTTGCCAAAGTCACGGGCGGGGGCAGGTTCTGGCATAATCCAGAATATTCAGTGAAGTCTGTCTGCGTACAGGGCAGAAACGTGTCGAAAGAACTCCTGTCTTTTGATTTCTGTTAGCTCGAGCTCCCTATGTGTCTGTTGTGTAGTAGCGCGCCTTTGTGCTTCTCCTTCAAGACTTCTCTACATGTCTTATTTACAAAATAAAATAAGGCAACTGAGTAAAAAGCTTGAGCTAGTGGTTGGAAAAAGCATGAAAAGTCGTGTTACTTAATGCCTTGCAAGTTCTCGTGGATTTCGTGTTCTGTTTCAAGGTAACTCCCTGTTTATTACAGCAATTATTAATAGTAACGTTGTCTCTTTTTGTGGTGTTCAGGGAAGAACCCCAGTGGCGGGGTTGTCTGGTACATGGCAGGTATGGGCTGCTGGTGTGTGACCAGAGAATGTCCATTTATACCAGTACCTACGCTGCATGCAAAATGATTTATGAGAAAGAATCCCCGGTACCTGTGTTGGCACGCGAGGGTAAGGCATTTTTCCTTTTTTTCCAAGCTGGCAGCCTTTACTGACGCACTTCAAAGGCAAAAACATGTCTTTATTCCTGTATACCATTGCCTTTCATCCCTCCACTAATCCATAGGTTTGGGAGACTTATCCCATGACTAAAACATGCAAACTGGTATACAGAAGTATTGGGGGGAAGGGGAGGGGGGAGAAGAATTTGAAGGGCACAGTTCTGTAGATGGATTTTACTTCTGCCTTAAGTTAGCTTTCTCCTCATTTCGACTGAAGAGTGGAGATGGAAAGCATCATGAAAACTTCCTTTGTTCTCTGGAGGCCTGTGTTTCAGATAAGAACCCCTTTGATCCGAGCCCCTGGCGATGTACAGAGCTCGGTCTGGAGAGGTGAGGACCACGTGAACCTGTGGTTCTGGGGGAGCTGCTGGATAAGAGCATAAGCAGAACAGTTCCTCTTAGAGAGCAACACGCTCCCCGCTTACCTTCCAGCAACTTGGGTTTATGTCCCTTTCCTGAAGTGGTTTTCCTTGTTTCTGCTGCTTTCTCATAGCTGTTTTTCCTGAGGGTTCCTTGGGTTTTTGTGTTTTTTGTTTGTTCTGCTTAGGTTTTTGGGTTGGGTTTTTTTTTTTCAGTTTGGGTTGTTTTTTGAATGAATCGCTCCGTTTCACTGGAGTTAATAACACTCTCTTTTTCTTTTTAAATAACCACAAGTGATTAAGACCTGTCTCCTCTGGTGAGCAGCACATGCAAAACCACACTAACTCCCGCCGCTGTCGACTTGCTTTTTCTGCTGCCTCCTGGAGCCAGGAACCTCCGCAGCGCAGCTCCGAGGGCTGTGTGTCACCTTCAGGGAATCCCCCTCAGCGTTCCCCACAGCATTTTGCCATCACTCGGAGGTCTCACATCAAGGTACTGACCTGATCTGACCTCTGTCACCTTCTTTGACCCAAAAACATCACAGCCTGAGGTGGTGTTATTGCAGGAACACCTGTGATGTGCTTTTTTTTTTTTCTACTGGAAAAAAAACTGTGAGTTTTTCTTTCACACTAATTCCATCTGAGCACCGTATTTTCATCATTCCAGAGGTAATGATTTACAATTACTTAATTTTGCTTCCAAGGACAGCAATCAGGATTTAGTAAAGGCTAACTTAACAGAATTTACAGCCTCATCATTTTTTTTTTTAGGATTGTGGAGAAAAATAGAAGTATAATTCCCTCTGTACTCCAAGAAGCACAAGGCATGTGCCTGTGTAAGGTCATGGCATGTTTTATCCCTGTTGGAACTTGTTGGGAAACACAGGATTTTAAAGCCCACTTAGGCATTTTTTGTATTGTTCTTGCCTCTTGATGTTTGCTGGGCAGTGGGAGATCGTTGTACTTTGGGTGTAATATCTAAGTAGGCCATGCATGGTTGGAAGTCATTATTAACCCTGGCAGCTTATTTATAGTTGCTCTTCTTGCTCAATATTTTCCTGTATTAAAACCAAGGCAAAGCGATGAGCAACATTTGGAAGGTTTGTTATTAAAGGCCTGTGATTTGCATATCTGATATATTCAACGCCTTTAAAGATTCCTGGTGGATAAACATAAAATCACAGAGCAACTTAGGCTGAAAAGTAGGTCATCAGGTCCGAGCACCTACTTTGAAGTGAGATCCAGCTTTGGTGTTAGATCAGGTTCCTCAGAGGTTGAACGCTGTATGTCTTGTGGACTTTGAGGGGTTAAAATCAATTCACTAAGTGATGATACTTGAGGTTAATAATATTTCTTGAACACTTAGGTCCTTGAAGTAAACCTTCTGGATGTGTCCCGTGTTTTCAGTACAAGTCCGTATTGTCACTCAGAGGTTTTCAATAATACAGCTTTTTCTCCTAACAATGGAGCAGAGGGAAAGAAGGCGGCTTCTCAGTGATTAAATGACGCTTATTCTTCTGCTCTTTATTCGACTGTTCCCCAGCTGCTGACAAAAGGTGCTTCCTCTGAATGCAGAGCAGCAAACCATCTCCTCTGTCTTAGTAACATACTGTAAATTCCAGATGCCTTGCAACTAAGCTTGGCCCAAACACTGCATTCAGGAAAAAAAAGTCTACTTTTTTATCAAAAGCAAAGTTTTGTAGGCAATAATACATTTCAGAGTTTATTTCCATTTTTCCTTAGTTGATTTTAAATTCTAATGAAATATTGAAAATTCTTACGGAAAGATTTCCACCGTTGAAGACGATACGTGGGAAGACAAGCGTTTCCCACCCGGTTACGGTGTTAACTCCCATTCCCCCAATTCCCAACGTAGTCCTTCTTCCCTGAGAATTCTCACAAAGAGCTCATTTTTTTTACCGAGGCAGTGGCAAGCACACGTCCGTTTGCATCAGCGAGCGCGTTTCAGCCGCTTCAGGTGCGCGCCTTTGAACACGGCTTTTTGTGGGTATGTATATATGTGTATTTAACGCCTATTTGAAAACTTTTCTCTTCCCAAAGCTGCCTTTTGAGCGCTGGCGCCATAATTTCCTAAGGGAGATGCGCGGCGGCGCTCGGGCCCATCTGATCGCCGGGACGGCGATTGCGGTTAGAGATAACTGGCAGTATCTTTAATTAAAAGGCTTGCTGGAGAGCAGAGGGCGCTCTGCCAGTCCCCATAACAACTCTTGCTGCTGAGAAATTATAACCGCGTGCTTTGGCACAAATGGCCTTTGCCCGCCCACCCCCGTGCTTTCAGGTATGGTGGTTTTTTTTTTTTTATCTCCTCATGACTTAATTGTTTGTGTTCACAAAGGATGTGGCAATTTTTTTTTTTCCCCTTTAAGTGTCATGTGGTTTTCATTCTGCTGTTCTCATTGTGTCTAGGGATTTTTTAGCCTCTTGCAGCAGGCAGCGAGAATTGCTGCTTTAGTTTATAACGCTCTGTCAGGCTTGTGACCATAAATAATCCATGGTGGAGCAGCGATTACGCTGCATTTCCCCAGGAGCTGCAGGCTACCTTTGCGCTGGACATACACCCGCTGCCTCGCTTGGGGCATTTGGGTGATTCCTATTTTCAGTTTATTTAAAAAAGTTGCAAACGGGTAATTTTTTAAATGGTTTGTTATTGTTGTTTAAGTTGATTTAGTATTTAGGCTTTTGCGTTTGTGCTTTAAAGGGACTGCAAATTAAAACCAGTTCAAGTCAGGAATGTGTATTCACTACAGCTTTGGAACATGTATGGAATCTGAAGTTTATGGCTTTGAAAGCACTTGCCCTCTTTCAAATGTTTCTAATAAGATAGAGTGTGGTGATTTACACCTCTGGAGATATTGAACTGCTCTCCAAGAATGTTGTTTGGCTCTTAACGAAAGCGAGCATTGGTGGGCCTGATTTTTTGGGAAAAGGGGAGAAAAAAAACCCCAAGCTGATATGATTTCAGTGAAACTTAAGCATTGTGTATGTAAAAGAACTCATTATTTAACACTTTCTCTGCACACCACGAAGGCATTTGGGAGCCATCAGCTGTTAGTTTCTGGAGAGGACCGGCGTTTCCTCCCGCTCCGAAAGGCATTGCTGTACCAGGAAAAGAAAACTTGACTCCTCTCCCAAAGGAGGCTCTTTGGCTCTCAGCTCCTGGGCTCTGAGAGACGATGGCCCTCGGTGGCAGCTCGGAGCCACACGCTCCGGGGGCTGAGGATGCCCCTGGGTTATTCATCGTGCGGGTCCATCACCACTGGGCTCCCCAACACAACTCTATCGCGGTGGTGGCAGCACCGGGCGGCTCACACAGAGGAGGGAAGACGTTTGGAAACAGTGAGCTGGGTTTTTTTCTCTTTAATATCTGTCTATATTTTAATATAAAACAGGGTGTGTAGCTGCTTAAGTGCTCAGGGGTGTGTTTCAGCCAAGATGCGGCAAATGAAAGGTCCTTTCCAACCTAGACAATTCTATGATTCTAAATGAAGCATGGGGAGGGAAGGGGAGGAATGGAATCTCACATCACTCATTGGAAGAGGAAGGACTTGTGAAAGGGCATTTTGGAAGAGCTTCTAGGAATAAGGAATGGTGTCTTAACTCGGGATCTGTGGTGTGTTTCTCAAGGTGATTTTTTTAAAAAAAATATAATTAAGGTGGTTTTTTTCTTGCATAAAACGGAGAATGTTGTGATTTTTATGGCTGCCCTACACTCACCCCATCCCTGTGAGCCAGCACTGCTTCTGCCCATAGTCCCCGACTCTTGTTAGATGTCACCAAATGACATTTGCAAACCCTGAGATGAGTTACAAACGATGTTTGCCCATTCGCTTGGTAGAAGAGCTGGGGAGGGGAGGCACGAAAGAGGGTGGGAGGGAGGTTCAGGTCTGTCCTGGTGAGCGGGGTTCAAATTTTAATCAGTGTTGTATTTCCTCTTCCTGCGGGCCAGGGGGACACCTGGGTTTTTCTTTAAGTATTAGAAGCGACAGTTGATGTGTCCTGTCGTTTTGAAGGGAACTGTGTTAGAGCCCCCATCTGCATACATTGGCTTCCAGAGGTGTGCCCAGGGCTCTGGCTGATAATTTAAACAAATTAGAGAGAGTGAAATCTCGTGATGGAGCTAACAGGGCTTTGGTTAAACTGCTTTAACCAATCATCCATCCTGGAGAGGAGACCTTGGGGCTGATACAAAAGGTCAAGGGGAGGTTTTGCCTGATGAAGTTTTAAAGCATTTCTTAACCTTCAGGGCTAGTTTCTCATTTTGAGGTTACGTTTTATTTCAAAGGACAAACACTATTCTTAATTTCATTCCTTGTTTCGTGCATACCTATTTTAGAAAGCTGTAAAATTCCACATGCTGTTTTCCATCCCGGATCTTTTTCCGGTCCTGAGAACTTTAAGGGGAATTGTCACTCCCAGGGCTGTTTTGCAGCTCGGCTTGGTGTGTAGCGGCACAATATCACCCTGATTTCTCCGGCACCTCTGTTGGCACACGCTGGGGGGGTTTGGCAGGTGAGTACAAGAAAAGCAGGCAGCGCCGTAACCACGTTTTGGAGGCAGCTCCGCGAAAGCCACAGGGGCACGAAGGCAAGCGGAGAATCTCTCTCATCTACAAAACCCAGGAACTGTTTGCTCCTGTTTCTCCCCCGTGAATTAACTTGTTTGTGTTTTTAAAGGATTAAAATTGGAGTTGTGTGGAGAGGGAGGTGATTACCACTCATGGAGGACTAGAGCATTTAAAAGCTGTGGTTTTGTTCGGGGGTTGCACTGAAAGCCAAAACTGTGAAATTCTCTGTAAAGGGGCCCAAACTCGGGGTGAGCTGCCTGGGGGGGCGTGTGGAGCCATCGGCCGGGGCTCCTTAGGAGACACAGTCCTGGGAACGACATTTCCAAGCTCTGGGCTGCCCTTTAATCTGCCAGGTGGGCTGAAGGGAAGCCAGGAAACTGGAAGTCTTGGGAGCCACGGCTCCAAAGTGTCTGGCTCAGCCATGGTTGCAGGCTCTGGCTCCACGTCAGTCGCTGATGGGGAGCCAGCGAGCCCTGCTTCCCAGCAGCCCCCCAGGGGAGCCACAGTGGAACGGGGTGGGGGGCATGCCGGCAACTGGGAGCTGTGGGAACTGGAAGGCACGTTGCCAAAGGGCTGAGAGCTGGAAGGGCAAACTCCTCGTTAACCTAGCGAGGCAGCGGTGAGGGTCCCATCGTAACCATCATAAGTATTTCAGAACTGAACCAGCTCCAGGTAATGTTTGGATTGTGCAGGTTTGGCATTCTCCAGTGGAAACTCACTCTCTTAAAGAATTTCTGACCAGCGTTTTTAGAATCCAAGGATTTTCTCATTTTCAAACATAAATTAATTTTGTTGATTAAAGTCTTGCTTTTGTCGCAATAAGGTCACCTCTTTTTTTTAAATTTTTAAATTTTCTTTTATTTATTTTGTGTCATTGTGGCTGCTTGTTATTCACTATTTCTGATTAACTTTCCACATCAAATGTCCAGGAGGGTGATCAATACTTCTTTCATATGCCAGAGTATAAATTCAGTCACACACAACATGAAGAAAATCTGGTTCCCACACAAGTCATTACAAATTTGAGAGGAATGAACTTTATTGCACCGTGCTAGGACAGGAAATTTAGGCCCTGGTCATGTTATATCAGGTTGACTTTTATGGCATTGTAATGAAATTTAGTCCTTTAAAATGGGTTGATTGGATCTTAGAGAAGATGCATCTTCAGTTGGAAGGTGTATTAGAAACACTGCTTGTAATCAGCTGTTGTTATATCAAGAAATCGCATATTGCACCTGAAGTGGGGAGAGCAAAACAAAAACAAACCCACAACAAAACAAAAAACCCAAACCCCAAGGATCCAGGGAAAACCCACTACCTTTACAAACCGCTCTAAGCTCATATTCAAAGACCTCCTTACATTATTTACAGTTATTGCATAAACATGTTGCACAACAGCTATACTGTTAGCAAAATACATAAACACATACTTACAATATTTCTCAGAGCAGATCACACCGCAGGGGCTGCTAACGTGTTCTCAGGGACTTTGCTGGCTCTTCCAGCCCCTTCACAGCTCTGCAGGGAGGAGAGAGAGGAGGTAGGAAACCCTCTGTGTGCTTACATGTAGAATGCGTGTGCCCTGGTTTCTTGGACACACGGTCTTCCCAGGATTGTGGGTTTCCTTTCCCATCATCAAAATTACAATCTTGGCTTTTTTCTTCATCTGTTCCTGTTGTGTCCAGCTCATCTCACATGTTCTCATTTAGCAGCACGGTCCCTCTTTTCCTCTCATGCTGTTTTTCTCATACCCATCCTGATTTTCTTTTTCTCATAACCAAGCTCTAAATCCCATTTGTGCCCACCATGTAGGTTGGTGTTTCTTGATGGCAATTCCTGGTCCATCCCAAGTTCTCTCCCTTTGAAAGAAGCTTTTTATATCTCACAGTTGGGTTTCCTAAGAACTCTTTCCCTTTGCCTCCTTATTATTCCAGGTAAATAGGAATTTTGTGCCTGATTTCTCTAAGGTAACATTCTGTCTGCTGTGTTTTTTCCATTTTGAAGCATGTGGAGAACATGGAAAAAAGCAGAAGGCATGTTGACTGGGAATTATCGATGTGGGCAGGGAGATGAAAAGGCAAATGATGTCCTAGGGTGTATCAGGTAACTGCTGTTAGTAGTGAGCCTGGGGAAGTTTCAGTGTAAAAGTGAAAGTTCTGGAAAAAAACAATCTTGAATTCTCTGCACCGCTTTGGTTTATAGCTCTGAAGACCATCACTGATACGGACGAGCTCCTTGGTGGGACCACAGATGTGTCTTGTTGAGTCAAGCCAAGTGCTTGCAACAGTGAATGTTACTGCTCTGTGTGAATAAAGCATTTACCCTCATAAATGCCAGAAAGACAGGGAACGTAACTGAGGCAGAGATTAATGCTGATGCAAAATTTAATTTGTCTAAACTGGCCATCAGTAAATTTTAGTTAATGTTTTCAAAGTGGAAAAGCTGTGAGGCACTGGCGTAGCTTTCCAGCAGGAGCAGTTGGGGCAAGAAACTTAATTAGTTGGAAGATGGCAGTCGTTCAGTTCACAAGCAGCACAGCGTGCTTGCAATAAAGGGAAACTCCACCAAATCACCCTATTTTAAGCCGTCGCGGCTCCCTGTGTCCCTGCCTTCCCTCTGGAGGTTATCCCACACCTCCTGCCACCCCGGCATTCGGCTCTCGCCTCCTCAGCACCCTGCCCATCCGTTCCCGATGCTCCTCAATGAAAGGACATTTTGTGGAGCTGATTCACTGCTGTGTTTTTACTCTTTGCTCCTTTGTATAATCCCTGCTCTTTCAAGCTAACAGCTTTCCCCTCAGATGGCTTGCCAATAGCAATTGTGATCTTAATATTTCATGCCAGGTTCATCTCACCGTCCTTGCAGGATAAATGAGGCTTACGAGTACTCCAGAGAGCACATCTTTCCTTTTGTAAGGCCACAGTTAATTGCAATTAAACAGTCAGCCTTTGTAAAATTAATATTATTATTGCTGTGCTGTGCCTGTGCTATAACTTTGGGAACGGCTAACAAACGTCAAGCAAGTACAAATGTAGCCCTTTGCTTACTGGGATTTTTAATATATTTTAATCACCTGTTTGCCTTGGCAAAAACGTATATTTTAGATATTCAAATCAGTGGGAAAATAAACTAGTAACTTTGCTTTAAGTATAATCTGACATCTGTTCCTTTCTTCTTTTCTGTTCGGCTTCCTTCATTATGCTTTTTCACAGGTCTCTTTGTTCTCGAATATGTTAATTTCTTGGGTTGTTTATACCACATACCTAAAATGTGGATTCTAAAGAGTTCTTTAGAATTTAAAGTTGCTCTTATTATCCCGAAACCCAATTGTACCACCGGTCATACATGTACAGACCGGGCTTGTGGGAGTAACCCGCTCAGCCATGGCACAAATGATGAGACACCGTGATATTCCCTAATAAATATAGATCCTGCGTAATCCGTGGCAGGGGGGTTGGAACTAGGTGCTCTTTAAGATCCCTGCCAACCTAAACCATTCTGTGATGATTCTACGAATCATGAGCTCAACTGTTTATTGAAAGACCTATTTGGAACAGAAGGAAATTCTTTTTATTATTATTGTTTTAATTGTGGTGGCGGTTCCCTCACCATTGAGCAAGAGGACTTCCAAGATACTTAAATTGTTCGTAATTCAGCACCCCATGTGAAACAAAGTGGGTTGTTGCCATCTTGATCCCAAATGGGTTATCATATCCCTCTGAGTAGTGCCTTGTGTGGTTCCCCAAAAGTGCCCCCACTGGAAATAAGCCTTACTTAGAAAGAAAAACCCAGAAATAACCTTCTGACTGCAGACCCTCTCATCTCAATTGTACGTGTGGTTGGGTTGGAGGTCACGGATGCGTTGCAGAAGGAGCAGGGCTCTTTGCCCAGGCTGGAGATAGAAAGGATTTCAGTGCTTCTCATGACTGGTTCCTAATGTTTCACAAGTACACATTTCTTTCAAAAATTTAAGAGAAGAAAAACTGTATTTTGACTAAGGAATGTAATTCCCTCTCCCCCAAAAGAGATATTTATTCAAAAGCTGGAGCAGGTCCAGTTCAAATGTTGAATACTGAGCCAGTACAGAGACATACAGCACATGTTCATCACCGTGCAGGTGCGAGGGGAAAGGGAGTTTAGGCTTGAGCCGTTTTGAAATATTACTTTTACCTACATGTTTGACATTTTCTAGCCCTTTTATAAGGAGTGATGGAAATCTACGTTTTTCCTTCTTTAATAAAAATGAACTTCTTGCTCGTTAAAGGTGCTAGATTGACAGCCCTGGAGACTGAGGTCTTCTGTTTACCCAGAGAATAAGCACAGCACGGGAAAGCTGCAGTGCAGGCTTCCTTCAGGTGCTGCCTAAGCCAACGTGCCTCAGCCTTGACCTGGTGAGAAATTCATCCCTTCCCATCACAGCTCGAGCTGTTGCCATCAGACTCTGCGAGGGAGGAGTCGTCAGTTCAGGCTCGTTCCAATGATGCTGTTATTCCTTTAAGAAAAATTTTTTGGACCTAACCAGACCACCCCACAAGCTACCTCCGGAGCGGGTGCAGTAAGCAGAATAACCTCATCATCTTCTCTTTCGCTTTGTACATGCAAAACTGAACACGTCTTTGATGAACCCCGGGTGAAAATTCAGCGCTTGCCATGAAAAATAAGTAGCAGGAAAAGATGACTAACTGAACACATACATTGGGAAAACCTCAAACGACTCCTCGTTTTCCTCTTCTAGTCTTAATCACTGGTGTATTTGTCCTTCACAATCGGGGAATGTCTGAATGTGTGTGTTTCAGGACAATAATAAATAGTGGCTTTGCATAAAGAGAGGTCAGGTCTAAGTATCCCAGGAAAAGTGGGGGGAAAAAACCAGAAACTGAGGGTTAAGTGTAAAAATCTTTGCGCTTCTCTTGTTTTTGTGGCCAGCAAAATCCAGACAATTTAGCTTTGGAAAAATACATGACATATAGCCTAATAGGTTGTCTTCAAAACCAGTTTGTAATGATTGACTACCTTCCAAGAAGAGATGTATACAAACACTCCAACAAATCACTTAAGGATATAAATTTATGCGTAATGGTAATTACTAACCTCAAAAATTTAACTTGCCAGTTAATGTTGATATAGGCAACATTTTCATTACTGTCCTGTCCTAAACCCCATTTTTCTTTTTTTCTTGTTACCAGTTGTGTGGAGAAATAAACTTTGGTGAACTCGCTTGTGGTGGAACTGGTAACACTGAGGTCTTCCCACGTTAAATACCAGAGTCTTTAAACACAGATTTAGATAAAGTAGTTTTAATGTAATGCTAGAAATTATTAATTTAGTAAGTTTGCCATAAGTAGTGGAATCACAAGGTGCTTTTCTTACTGAAAAACACTCTTTTCTTTTGGAAGCACCCTCCCTCCCCCCAAACTGTGCTGTCAGTCTCTGTGAGCACACTCGTTCTGATAACATCAATGAAGCGTGGTCCCCCTGTCCTCCTGTAAGGAGACAACTGGGCTGTAAAAACAGCTCTTCTTGACCTGACACGCTTTCTGGGTTTCTCCAGGAGAAGGAAGTCAAGTCGGATAATTTCCGTTTGTGGAAAGGTTGAAGCATCAGACTAGGACATAGAGGAGATGTAGATGTGGAAAAAGGCAACATATGATGATGGTTTCCTATTGAGTATTAAGCAATTTGAGGGAGGGGAAAAAAAAGTTTAAAAACCCCAATATGTGTAAAGGACATTGCTACAGGATAGCGAAGAGCTGTTTGAGGAGAAAAATAAGGAGAAAACAAGCCTCTTGAAAATAGTTGCGTACCTATTAATATGTGAGCTCAAAAATAACCTGCACCCTGAAGAAGGCCAAGTCTTTGGGGATCTTTTAGGAGCTGCACTACTTGGAGTGGGCTACGCTGCGGTTTCCTGGGCTCCTGTGAAATAGGGGTAATGTCCTTTCCCATCTTGGCTCTAGCTTGTACCTCTCCAAGAGTGCATCTTTTAATTTGTAGCGTGGTTGTGTTTCCCTTGAGGCTGTAGATACCCTCATGCCGTAGATAATGACCTACAACCTCACCATGGCAATTGCAATCCAGTTCCACTGAAGCCCTGTAAGTCTTGGCGTTTTTGGGGGTTTTTTTGATGCCTGTGTGCTGTGAGAGTGTGGATGAAGGACACTACAAAGCCACGTTTCACTTAGAATGTATGCGAATGTATGTACTCATAATGCTTAAATCAGGCTTTTTATGATGGAGCACAGTATCGTGCTGTTGGGGCAGTAATTTTCAGATAAGGTTTCCAGACATGATTTCTGCTTTAAGACTTCGCCAGTACTAACATTAAACAAGCTTAAGTATACATCTTTTTTTTTTTTTTTCTTTTTTAATATCATCTAGATATGTGGTGTTATTAACGTAACTTTTAATTTACATGTCAGAGTAGATAAAGCCCATTTGGATTTGTATCACCATGAAACTGCTGAGATGGTGAATTTTAGGTGGGTGACTGTGTCACACGAGGGAAGGGAAAAAGCAATCAAATGTAAGAGGGCTGAAACACTTCAGGGCTGTTACAGATCCCATATGGCGAGAAATCACTTTTTTGGCAATTTTCAAAAGATAGTGATATGATTTCACCCCTTCATGTCTGTCACCACATCATCTAGTGTGGAGAACAGCACTGAGGAATGTGGGACGGAGTTCGCATGAATTTAACTCTTCTGAATTTAGCGTGTTTGTGCAAATTGGCTTTGTATTATACTTTAAAAACTGGCTTTTATTGAAAGGGGTTTTGAAATTCATTTTGGTTTGAAGGTGTATATTACACATTTTCAAGAGACCCTTTAGTGGTTACATGAGAAAAATGTATTTCTTTTGTTTTATTTTTGTAAGGTTTATCTTTCAGTACGTGTTAGTCATTACTGGTTCGTTTTTGTTGAAGCTCTGAAGGAATGATGCAGTCGTTTCTATTCTGTGCCACCTGGTTATTTTTGTTCCGTATCACACATGGAGTACAAGAAAGTAATTTGCACACATCCACAAGCCTCTAAAATTCTTCTGCATCAAAACATCCACCATGGAAACAATTCACGCTGCTGCTTAACAGGGAAGAAGGGGGAGGAGTTCCTTCTAATTAGAGTAGACCTGAAGCCATAGTGATTTCTGAAGTCACTTAAATCTCTAGAATCCTCATATTTTGGTAGAGAACTGGAAGACCTTTTTAATGCCCAGGCCGATTCCTTGCAGGCTTGGGAACGGGCCGATTGCAACACCAGGGGCAGCATCTTGCAGCGTGTGATGCTGGTTGGCCCCAGTGCTGCTTTCAAACAAGCCAAATGCTAACGAACAGGACTAGTAGGAACTGATTAATTATTACATATGAAGTCTATGTTATGCAGACAGCTGTATAAGGCGTGATCAGCACTTCAAGCCCAAATAGACCCATTTTGTGAATGGGGAGGAAAGGGCGTCCTCCTGTGTGAGAAAAGGTACTTCCCAGCAATTCCTACTGCTACAGCATGTTCTAGTAACTGTTTGTGTTTATATGGTGACACGCAGAGGTGGAACTGAAATAACACTAATAAAGTTTGCAGGTACATGCTGCACTGCCAGCGATGTGCAATCCGATGACTTTTCCATCATGCTGTGTTTAATGGTCCTGCCAACAGGCTTCGAGTCGCTCTCGGTGATAAGGTCGCTTTGTCTGCCTTCCCTTACTACCCACCTTCTTATACTGTGCTATAAGATTTAGCTTTAGTAAGTGGTATCGTATTAAAGGTAGTCAAAAAAAGGCAAGAATATGAATTAAAAGTTGTAAAAATGGGGTTGTCCATTTCTTAATTTGTACAGAAATAGGACATCTCTTATTTCTTACTCACATGTGGATCATTTTATATCACCTGAGGAGTAAAATGCAGCGTCGTATTGGCCTTAACCTTCATAAACCCTGTTTTGATTCATCAGAGAGAAGCATCTACAACTCTACACTCTGCTATGAAATTCTTTCCAGAAAATGATATTTTAAATACTGTTTCTACAGTGAGGTACTAGTGACTTCATGTATTTGGGAATATGAAGTTCAGAATGAGACATTCGGCTTCAGCAAACTGGAGCTGTTTTCTCAATTCTCTGTGCAATACATGAATAATTTATGCTTTGGTGCCTGAGGTATTATCTACAAAAGACAATTATTAATGAAAGTATTTATTATGAATTAGAACCACTATTGCTTGTGGGTTATAGATTTTTAACTTTTAACCTCTCAGCTCTGTTGTCTGTGTGGCATTTGAAAATTACTTTTATTTTTTCCCTTCGTCAAAGAAGGATGTTTAATACTTATCTCCTCTCACTATTTATCCCCTTAGTACTACTTTTGGCTTATAAACAAATGCTTAACACATGTAGTGGTGCCTGCAAACATGAACCCACTGACCAGATTTATATTCACACAATGTTTAATGTGGCCTTAGTATTACCAGGGATCATTTTGCTGGACTGGTTAACAAATTGACTCGTAGTTTTAGCAGTAACATAAGCTTAGCGTGATGAAGAAGAGAAAATGAGTGTCCTTCAATGTGGTTCTTTATAGTACATCCCTAAGGAGCAAGGTTTTATGTTAGTGTTTCATGCTGTGCAGGACAGTACAATTTAAAGTAGTATGAATAATAGCACAGTAGACTTGGGATTCTTTGATTTAGCTTAAAATCAAAGCCTTTTTCCTTTGCCATAGGAGTTCAATGAGTCCAGGATCAGTGCCTAAATCAATAGTTCATGTTATGTGCCCAGTTATGTGAGTATATTAATTTTGAAAAAGTTTCCTGCATTGGCACCAGTTTCTACAGCGATGCAAAAAGTCTGGTTTGTGACTTTTCCAAACGTTCAGCTGTTACTTTCTGTGGGCAGATGAAGATTCAGCAAAATAGCTGGCAGTTCAGAGCACAAGTTTAATGTTCCCAAGTTGCACAAACTGGTGTCCTCCTAATTATCCTCTGGGTCAGCAGAGTGATTTCTCAAGAGTTTGTACAAAAATGTACAAACTAAAGAAAATTGATAACCTTATTTGTAAAGCACTCTGCTACTTCTTACATGACAAAGGATATTTTTTTAAAATTTTCTCATATTTGCCTAGTAACTTTAACAGATTCATTTCTTAAAGGTTTTTAACTCCATTTTTATGCTTTAGTTATTAATAACTTCCTTCTAAATGCAGATTTTGAAGTTCTTGTTCCTTCTTGCTCTTCCTTCTATGTTTTTTGAGGGAATTAATCAGAGTGCTGCTCTCAGAATGAGCTCGCTTGCGTTTTCCATGGGAGGAAACGTGTGCTGGGGAGTATTGAAAATGGTACTTTGTACTTTCCGTATTGACTTAATACTGATCTGATCGTGTTGAGCCCTTTTTTTGGATATCATCTCCTGCTCTAGTATAGGGAAGAATTTAAGCATCTGCTTCAGCATTGTATTGAATCCGCAGGTTGCTTGTTGTTAAACATCCACAGATCCTTACACAGATTTTCCTTATGCAGATTTTCTAGATGATATGAAATACGTACACAGGCAAAACCCATCAGTTCAGGCATCTAAATGTGCAGAGGATGCAAAGGAGTGGCTGCCTTTAGGACACCAAAACTCCCACATCTTTTTTTGTCGTAATTTTGCTTAGGGGAAGGCACAAAGAAGGTAAATAAGAGCTAGTAGGAACATATTGTAGTGCCTCGTGTGTCTTTGCATGATGCTGTAAATCTTGGAAGGGCCCCGTACGCTGAGGACGCTGGAGGAAGCCAACGAAGGAAAGAACCAAGGCCTGAAGTCATGTTTCCTTCTCCGAATTGCTTCTACAGACCATGACTCTCTGTTGCTGGGGCCGAGTCTCACCTTGTCCACGTGAGACGAGGCAGGAGTTACGTTCTGCTTTTTCTTCAGCGCCTTTGGGTTCTCCCTGAGCAAGAGGCATTAGAAATTTTTTTTTGTATTTGACTCATTATTGTTCGATGAAAAGATGACGAGATGCTGGAAACCACAAGCATCCATCCAGAATTAGGCAACGCAAAGAACGGTAAAATAGAACGTTTGGCTATTTCTTATGCTTGTCAGCCACTTTTACTAACTGTTCCTTTGCTCATGAATGAATTACTTGCTTAATTTATTAAACAGGCTCTTGTTTTGGTAGGGCTGTAGGGAGCTCGGAAATCTTTGCACGCTGGGAGCAGCGAAGTCTCTGGAAACCAATGTGTGCAGGCAAAGTGTTTAGATACATTTTGCCTTCGAGTGACCTTTCAAAGAATTTCACACACACTCTGGGCACTGGGTTTCTTTCCATGGGTTTACCCTTAAGTGCAAAGCCATATGTTTTAGGTAAGGTTAAGCAATCAACAGGTTGTACACTTAACCCTTAAGTACCATATCTGGGACTGGACGTTTTTATTGCATTGCTTCAGTCTATGCATTACTCTACTACCAAGTGAGAATTTAAAAGGTCGATACAAGTGCCTCTTGAATAGTATGTTTTTTTTAGCTCGTTGATTGATATTTATTCCAGATGTAGGTTGTGATTTATTTATTTATTTAATATATTTCATAACCGAGAATCAGTACCCCATTCTGTGGAAGGTGGTCCTCCTGGGGGGGCTTGAATACATTTCAGCCTGTTGAAGTAAATGGCAAGTGAAAGTGCCTGTGATGTGTGATTAGGCCCTCGTTTCATGGGACAGATGCTAACCAGCTTTTATTTACCAGCATCGTCTTAGCGGTTACTCTATATTCTGCCAGCTGCTAGCATTTGAGGAGCTATAGAGTGTCCTTAGGAAAATCCTCAATACTTCCCAGTTGGAATGGCATCGGGAGTTGCCCCCAGCCTCCCGACTCCTCGGCTGGGCAGATCTAACAGCTTTTTGGGGTTGTACTTCATGGACCTCAGCAAAGACCGCTCTTATTCCCACGTGGTGGCTGGCATTACCACCTAATTTAAGGTCACAGCGTGCTTTGTTTCCTAGCAGGGCTCAGATGGAGAATATTTGTAATGAAATGTGTGAAACCGTGCTTTTTTGTTGAGAACACGAAACTCATCCCCCTTTTCCCCTGTCTCTGGAGGAGAAGTGCCCTCTCTCTGTACCTACCAAGAGTATTCCGGTCTTACAAGTGATGTAAAGCAGTGGCAGAAGCTGATTAATGGCAGGGCTCACCATAGCTGACGTTTGGGGTTACGTTTTTGAAAGACACTTCTGAAATTGAGCTGCTAATGTTATTTTACAGCCTTTTTTATGCTTTGGAATTCCTCTAGCAATACAGAATGTTATTTTTCCTTTTTATCAAAGTTTAAGGGTATTTCAGCAATTAAACTTAGGGTACTTCAGCCAAAAAGCATAATGCAGATAGCTTCTTTGACTGGAAAAATAACAATTTTTCCTATATTAGCAACAGAGTAAATATTGCTTTGTTTGCATCTTGTGAAAAAAACAATAATCAGAAGATGGGAAAAATACGCAAGATTCCTCAGGAAAATTTTTGACATGTAAGTGGATGGTCCTGGACTTGCAGATTTATTGTTCTGACGCTTACTTTACTATTTCAAAAGAAGCAATTGTAATTAGGGGAATGTTTGGGGCAGTGTGAAGGATAAAGATCATGTCCTGTAGAATTTGACTTGTGCTTTTTGAAGGCAGCGTTGGCTACCGGGCAAAGCGATGCTTTCATTTGTCTCCCATGTAATGCAATCACAAAGTGCTAAGGTCGTAGCCGGTCTGATGCTCTGCAAGCTGCTGTGCAGAAGGAGTTGCATTGTCGGTTATTCTTTAAGCTTAATAAGATTATCTGATTGTTTGGGTAGTTTAGCAGTTTTCATTTAAGGTTTTTAAACGTATCTTGATTTTTTTCCCTGCTGCAGTGAAAGGAGTAGGTAGGATGGTGCCTTTCCACGTAACGCGTGGCTTTCTTTTTGTATAGAAATTTTCTGCTTAATTCCTATCAGCTTTTCCAGTTTAAATTATGTTTTTAGGGATTCTTGTGTTGCACGTGTGACAAAAGCAGAAATTATTTTCTGTTTTTATGAGGGATTGTCTTTTTTTTAAAAAAAAAAGTTTTGTAAGTCATGTAAAATGGCTTTGTTTTAAATAATTAGAAGTTTTCCAGGCAGTTAGCTCACTATATGGACTAATGCCCATTGGAGAATTTGGACAGGGGAAACAGTATGAGACTAAGATGCTAATTTTTGGGGGAGTCACACGGCATTCCTGCTTTTCAGCAAACATTTAATCAGGATTCATGACTCCTGGGAGTTGCACGTGTGCAGAACAGCCAAATAGTCTCTGGATTTAAGACTCCCTGAATACTCATTGGCACGATAGACCGTAACTCCTCCAGGGCTGTGAAACCTGAGGGTCAAGAATGGCCTTTAGGAACGTCCCCAAATACAGGTTTACAATTCTGAGTTGTTAATGTCTCCTGGCTAAATACTACCTGTTGGGAAAGATCTGCTAACGCAGCTGGCCCAGACAGCGTTCTTGTGTGTCGGCCCTGAGTTACGGCTGGCAAAGGTGCTGTAAGAGCTTTCCCTGAAGAGCAGCCTTGGGAAGGAGCTGCCTTGGAGGAGTCGTGGTTCACTGCCTGACCCTGTCTGGCTTAGACCTAAGAGGAACCAGCCCAGGAGAAGGTATCACTGCTGTCGTCTTTCTCTTTTCTTCCCTCTCTCAAGAGCCTGCTCATCTGCCTCTCACCCTTTGTTTTCTTTATCCCGATTTTTACATGCAGAAGAGGTAGTAAACTTCCTAGAACCACAGCCAAGATCTGCATGGGATGGGAAATCCTTTTTGCCCATATCCAATTAAGACAACTGTTGCTAGGAAGACTATCTCTTTTCTAGCACTCTTCTCCATGACCACGTGCAGAGTTACATTTGCTTAATCCTATTTTAAAATTTTAAAGACACATGAAAGGCTGAACTTCTTTGAGCTGAACAAATGCACCATAGCACTGTAAAAGGAAATTTGATTTCTTCATAGCTCCCCTGCATTGTGCGAACAAAACAGGTTCCATTTCTAGCATCACAGAACCACCATCCCTGGAGGGATTTAAAAGAGGCGTAGGCATGGTCTTGAGGGACGTGGTTTACTGGTGGATTTGGCAGTGTTAGGTTGATGGTTGGACTTGATGATCTTCCAGGACCCTTCCAACCTAGATGATTCCATGATTCTGTGATTATTTTCAGGTGATGTCCTCAGGTGTGATTGTGCATCCTCGCGGGTAGCAAGGATGCTTTTACTGTTTTACTGTTGCAGGGCTGAAGGATGAATGAAGTGAAGGTCAGCGTTTGACCTGTAGACCCTTCAGTGTTGGGTAACAAGCGTGAAGCAAAGGTGAAGCACGTTCCTGGGGAATTAATGGTACAGTTTTAGTTCTGAGTAGAAATTCCCTGGCTTGTTTGGTTTCTTGGCATCCTGCAGCGATGCGCTAGCGCTGTGTTTAAGTGTGGATTCAGTATGAAATTTCAGCATCTCAGCGTGTGCTTGCTATCGTAGTACTTAGCTATAAAACCTTTTATGATCTCATTTAAAAGGCTACATTTTATACGCAGTTTTTAAAAGCCCCTAAATTGTCTTAAAAAGCTATTTTTAATTATTGCTTTTAATAACCATGTTATCCACGTTAAGCTCTATCGACGCAAATCTAATCTGATTGAGGAACTTCAACGGGGCAAGGATTTCACTGGGTGTTTACAAGTGCATTTTAAAAGTGTTGTTGAAGGCAAGTGGCCAAGTGAGTTGTCCCTGAGTGATACCTGCCGCGGCCACGCTGGAGGTGCTGCCGTGGTGCTTTGGGAAGGAACTGTGGAGTCTGGTTTGGAGCTGTCGGGAAATCAGAGCTCCTCTAGATGACTGATAACACGTCTAAAGTAAGTTTGGGGCTGTCTTAATTCAGTGTCTTCGTTAAATGCATTCCCATGGCCACGTGGCATTAACCAGGCTACCTTGTCGAGAAGGTCTGGAAACTAAGCTACCTTTCATCTTCCCAGTGCTTCTTCTGGGGAAAGGAGGAGGGTGTTAATGGAATAGTACTTAAGAAAGCTAAAGCGCTGCAACGTGTGCATTTAATGTGTTGTGGATAAAAATGTGCCTTTTTTTGGTCAGGACGGAACATTTTCTCAGCATCAAACTTAAAAAAAAAAAATTCACATTCTAGAAAACAACATATATATGTTGTTATATTATATAGACTGTTAGATATGATTTATTACTGTACATGTAACTTCACTGAATAGCTTCACTGAATATAAGCAGTTGTGTATCTGCTTTAATGGAACTTCAGCAGAAGGAATAATGAGTTCTACTTGAAAATCCCACGAGCAGAGGGTTTTACGGGTGGATTTTATATTGCCTGATATATATGGTGATATAATATCAAAATGAAAGATGGCTCATGTAACATTTCAGGTAGAAATTCTAACTTAATTGGCAGTGAGCCGCTAGAGAATATTTTCCGCTATTGTCCACAAATTAAACAGTTTGCTCTTGTGATTTATTTTTTAAAATATATATTATTTTTAAGTCCAGGCTGTAGTTAGAGATTTTCCGTGATGCTGTCACCGGCGCACTTTGTGTAGGTAGACCTCTGCAGAGCTCTCAATAAACAAGCTGTCAGGACTGTTTGGATAAGAGCTAGGGAAAGGCCAATAATAAACCCAATGTACAAGAAGGTTTGAAAAGCCAAGTTATCTCAGACTGTTTATTTTTAATGGGCTTCCACAAATAGAAGGTACTTTATTGTCTGTGATACAAATAAATACTAAGAAGCGTGCAGGGCTTTAGATGCTGCTGAAGCTTAGAAGTTGAGTAATTTTCAAAATATAATGAAATATCTGATATTCCTTCAAACAATCCTGTCTGCTGCAGGAGAAAATGACTTGTACATTTAAAAGATAAATAAAGATTGGAATTCCCTGTGGTAGCTTTAGAAAGCGCAGGTAAATACACTGTTGTACCGGGGTAGAGGGGTTATGGCATCTGCAGCTGCCCTTTTTTAAAATGAGGTAAAGTCCACTCTTAACTCAAAGCTTGTCAGGTCTGTTTTTTATCATTTTCCTGCATAGACTAAATAGCAAGAAATCCCAAACGAATGCCATGTTAATCAAAAGAAACAGTAAGATGTTTGCTGCATTATTAAAACCAGGCTTCCCTGTTGTGACAAATCACCTGCATACTCCGACCCGAGGCCTGAAATCCCGCCGCTTTCAGAGCCCCCGATGGCAGATGTGGGGCTGGAAACACCCCCCCGGCACCTTTAGCAGATTTTGGCTCTCCTTGCCAGAGCGGCTTTGCAGACCTTCTCGAGAAGATGTGGTTTAAAACCCCAGCTTCTGCTTTTGGAAATGACCCTTCTGGAGTTTGCAGTTAAGAGTCGCTCCTGTGGTGGTCACCTCTCTCTGCATTTCTTCTGTCCCTCTTTTCTCCATAACATATAAAGGAGATTTTTTGAGTTAGGAATGATCTTAGCTGAACCAAGTCTAAGATACAAAATACGACTCCTGGGTGACTTCTGTTTGAATTTGACCATATTATTTTTCTATTCTTTGGTTGGGTGTTAACAAGGATTTATAACTCTGTGGTGCAGATGTTCCTTCCCAGAGAAGTGGTTGAGTCATCATCCCCAGAGGTATTTAAAAGACGGGTAGACGTAGTGCTTAGAGATATGGTTTAGTGATGGTTTTTGTCAGTGTTAGGTTGATGGTTGGACTCCATGAGCTGAAAGGTCCCTTCCAACCCAGGCAATTCTGCGATTCTGCACGTATACTTGCCTATTACTTGCATTTCTCTTTTAAAATGGGACTAAATAAAATAATTAATAGAATATTATTATTTTTCTGAATAGCCAAATGTGAGATGTTCCTTTTTGTTTTAAAATGCCTGATTTCTTCTTGAGAAGGAGGAACGTAGTACCAGTGAGAGCAAGGGATGATATTTGGTGGATGTGGCCCAGGTGTTCATCACACAAAACCACTTGATGGAGCTAAGTATTCCTCAAGTGCTGAAGTTTATGTCCTCAATCAAACCCGGCGTAGGGTTCCACCACCTTCTCCTTCCAGAATGATTTTTGTTTTGATGCACAGAGATGGTTCATGGAGAAAAGTTGTCTTTTCCAGCTTTCGGGGTAGCCGTTCTCTCCCTCCTGGACCT
Source organism: Limnodromus scolopaceus (assembly GCA_028565335.1). NCBI lineage: Eukaryota > Metazoa > Chordata > Aves > Charadriiformes > Scolopacidae > Limnodromus > Limnodromus scolopaceus. Next base: position 32,327,911 of record JAOXNO010000004.1, read on the forward strand.
TTACGTGGCTGCTCCCCCTTCCCTCTGTCTTGCTTCTCTCCATTCACCTTTTTTCCTCTACCCTTTCCCAGCCGTAGCTAGAAAGGATGCTACAGTGGGATACAGCTACAATAACAAATCACTTGTGGAGTTTGAGGTTTGGACCTGAACTTGGATCACTCCGTTTTGTTTTTTTCTTGGATTAAAATACGCGGCTGAGAATTGGCGTATAGTAGATTTTTTGAGAAGCAAAGCATTTAGTGTGGAGCAAATGGAAACCTTTAAAAAAATAAATGTTAAAAGATTCACTTTGAGTCAAAGTATTTTATTAGAGAAAATCAAACCATCTTACATGTTTTTGACTGTTTTGAGTTTTCAGTTCTGTTCAGCAACAATTTGAAATGAAAGGTCATTTCAAATGAAATAATTACTCTTTCCCCGAAGCCATTTAAAGAGGATTCAGAATGGTATGAAGCTTTTGTTTTTACATAAACAATTCATTAAGATCAACATGAACCTGCAAAAAAAAAAATTGTGTCATCAATCAACATGTGTTTTTGCTTAAAAAAGAAAAAAAAAAAAAAGAAGCCTGTTTCAAGAGCAAGAGATCTGGGTTGATTATTTTGCACCAGCCCAGATTTATGGGTGGCTGTAAATCAGCTTCCCCCTCCCAAGTTGTAAAGTAGTGATAATACTGCTCTTGTTCACATTTTTTTTTTATTTAGATAGGAAACCTGGTTGAGGGGAGGGTTTGTTGCGAGCAACTGGTTATATAGGAGAGGCCAGGCTGAAATCTGCTCGGCTGTATATCTGACGTGAGTAACGAAGAAATTAACGAGCTGAGTTCCCTTTGGAGATGGCAACGGTCTGATATAACCCAAAAGAGGGCTTTTGCAGGTTTTTAGCTTTATTTAATGAAAACAGTGCAAATGGTGAGAAATGTGGCCTCTTTTGATTCATTGCCTGTGCAGCCTTTTTGCTGGGAATTAATTAATAACTGTTGTCGGTTATTTTTCTAGGTCTTAAGTAGCAGGATATTATCTAGTCTGTCTCGGGGCTTCACCTCCTCCGAGCGGTAGCCAGGATGTCTGAGAGGGTTTCTGAGGGCTTTTTCCCCCCTTGCAGCCCATCTGGTCCTTGATGAGCTGTGCTGGGACTGGGTCACTCTTTGAAGTTTGTTTGGAGTCCTGTCTAGACTCCCCCAAAAATTCCCTCCTCCCTCCCCAGCTTTGCTTTTGTAGATTTTTTTAAAAACTTTTGTCTATGAAAAAATAATTTCTCATGCTGGTACCAGCTAAACTTGTCTGATCATGTGATTACATCAGAGAGGTACTGGGCTCGTTTTGGGTGACAAAAGCTTTAGAAATTCATGTGGTGGCCCCTAAACTGCTTTTCCCCCCTTAATTTCATATACCCCTCTGAATGACTTTCTTTGCAGGCAGAAATAAAATCACTATATCTCTACGAAGGCAATCTGTTATTACTAACTTGAATATGCAATCCAAATGTATGTCGAAGGAACACCGCATTTTAATCTATATAGTTTTGCTTATTTTTGTTTTGGATAACACTCACGGTAAATCTAATGCACAGATGCTGTGGGAAGATACGTTTTATTGCTTTAAAAATGTGCATGGTAACACTCAATATATTATTTCTCAGTCATTTCTCATTTCTGTAACATTTGTTCGCATAACCAAAGAGATTAGAGTTTGTTATTTATTTTTTTTTAAATAATGGAGTGAAAAATCCAGAGAGGAGTGTAATATTTTTCTTATACAGATGACTACTGTTGCTTTTCCTTTTAAAGTCTTTTAGCTTTTATGTGCAGTCATTATTTCCTTGAGGTTAATGTTTCTAGTGTTTATTCTAGATTTTATGTTTAATCTTAGTTTCAAAGAACCCTAAAAATTAGGAATTTCATTCCTAGGAAACACAGTGCTTATTGGAGCTGACCTACAAAATAACACCCATTGTTACAGCACCCATCTTTTTCTAAAAAGACTTTGTCAACAAACTGTGCGGGTTTTACGCACTTAAAGAAATGCAGAAACCGTGGGGAATTGTGGCATAACTTTTTATCAGGCTGATACAGCTATTCCCAGAAGCTCTTTTTGACTCCTAGGATGTGCAAAAATCATGGTAATTTTTTGAAGTTCATTCTATTTTATATATTTTAATATATATATATTTAAAAAAGATATCTGTGAACTCATCCTGACCCTTCACACGGACCATACTTGAAGCTGGCACAAATTTCATCTCATAAATCTCATAAGACAGTAAAATATCTTTACTTTCTTCCCACCCGGCCCTCTTCTCCTCGACCAAAACTTGTCACGGGTCCAAGGACAATGTTACTCGAGTCGAACACGTGCACCAGGTTAGGGGACAGAGGATCCTGGAAGCCAAAAGCACGCCCAAGACCTATAGCAGATCAGTATTAGTTTTAGTTACGTATGCAAAGGTCTAAAAGGCAGCAAAGGAATTGATTTTTCTCTCTGCTAACAAAGGAGGACCAACAATGGTGTGGTCACCTCTATGTCTGAATTATGTGCAGAGTAAAAAGTGCTTGGTGGGGCTCTCCTTTGGTGGAAACGTGATGGATGTTCCTATCCTGGGCAAAACTCAACGGGTGAGAAAGGAGTTTGCACCCACAGACCGAAATGGGGAACTTCCTGAGCGTTTTCTACCTGATGTGTCTCCCCTGCCTGGGAATGTCATATTGCCTGGGAATAAAACCTTACTTCAGCTTTTTCAAAATGTCTTTTTTTTTTTTTTTTTCTTTCTGCAGTTAAACTAGTTTTATTTTCCCCAGCTGACTTCTTGTCTTTCCTCCAGCTTCTCATTCTTTTGCCCAGGTGGTAAAAGCTGCCTCTCCATTGAATCTCTGAGGTCAGAATAAAAATAAAGGTGACTTTTTTTTTATTTTGGTAGATGACTCAGTAATTGGAGAGTTATGCAGATGTATCTCAACTTTGCCAATGAAAAGCATTTGAAGTTTGTTAACTTTAGAAAGGCGTTTTTCGTCATGAACAATGGCATAGGTGGGGCTGAGGTGTGGCACGCCAAGTGTGAAATAAGTTTTGCTGGAGGGGAAAAATCATCTAATTGGCCTCCTAAACGTGGGGCTGGGGCTGCAGCTCAGGCAGGGTGTTCCGCTTGTGGGGATGGGACGAGAGACAGCGCGAACTCGGGGCAGTCCGTTTTTATAGCCACATATGTCAGAGCAATTGTCACCCTGAATAGTACGAAATTCCCATTTTTTCCTCCCCTCTTGCTTCCCTCTTTTTCTCTAATGAAACCCAGTGGAAGCTCTTTACAGGGGGAAAGTACACGGAGTCGTATTCTACAGCCAAAACCCCGGTCCTGAGAGTTCCCAGGAGGCTGGGCTGTGGCTTACACCTGCCGAAGAAACTCCTCCTGGTGCTGAGAGACGTATGGAAAAAGGGAGCCTGGCAAAACCACAACAGAACAGTACGAGGGAAAAGAAAGTGTTGGACAAATCCCTGCACTCACGGATAAATAATTCAAACTTTTTTTTTTTTTTTTTTTTTTACACAATAGGACCATTTAAATGAGTGTGTTTCCTTCTTGAAAATTTAAAAAATTTAAAGTTACGAGAAAGACTGATTTGTTTTAGATTATTGTTTTAAATAAGTCATATAGCTTTGTAGTCTGGCTCCAAGTTCCTAAAAAATCAGTGTAGTACTAGGAGATGTTTCTTAGTTAAAACAACTGACTTACGTCATGCTCTTGGGTAGAACAGAGCTTATTATATACGTTGTATTTCTGCTTGTCTGTCGCTTGTAAGTTAGAGGCAGGGAGTTTTACTTTTTGGTGCATATATTGCATGTGTTTTCCTTAGGATGGTTTTCTGGACCTTGGCAAGGTGGAATGAAGGGTCCAGCTGTAGCCTCGACTTCCAGGGAGGTGGGATTTGGCCTCCTGTTTTATTGCTGATATTTAAGTGTGATGTCTCAGCTCGTAGCGTGCTGGTTGTGAAAGGAGAAGATCTTCCTGCCCAGGCTGCTGATTCAGGGAATAATGACTCCGTAACCTGCTCGCGGCATTCTGCTGATCTGGTGTTCCAGTAATTAAACACAAAAGGTTGGGGATAGCAAAACACATGGGCTGGAACCTTCTTCCCTTGGGTGTCAAATGCAATCTGTCCAACATCAGCAGCTCTGGGCTGTTTCAGTCCTGTGGTGTCATCACCCCCATGACATGATGTGGTGTGACAGCCAATCTGGCAGAGGCCCATGCCAGAGAAGGGTGTTTGGAGGCAAGGGAGATAGATGGATCCCTTTCCCCTCCGCCAGATGAACTGGGCACGGAGATGTTTTTGGCCAGCTGCTCCTGTTGAAAGCCAGGTGGGATCTTAGCCCTGGAGCTCTCTGGAATCTGATGTTCTGATACATTGCCAGAGCAACATTGCTCACTAAAATGTATTTTTGGACATATTTTAATCTCAAAAAACAGGACTTCTGGAAGAGATATGTGGGATGGGGATAATGCTTTTTTGCACGAACACGCATCAAAAATCTGTTTGTTGTGAGCAGTATCTTTGCCTAGGAACTTATAGAATCACTGAATCATCCAGGTTGGAAGGGACTTTTAAGATCATTGAGTCCAACCATCAACCCAGCACTGTCCAAACCCCCACTAACCCATGTCCCTCAGCACCACGTCTGCCCAGCTTTGAAATCCCTCCAGGGATGGTGACTCCACCACTTCCCTGGGCAGCCTCTGCCAAGGCTCCACAACCCTTTCAGTGAAGAAATTTTTCCCAATATCCATCCTAAACCTCCCCTGGATCAACTTGAGGCCGTTTCCTCTTGTCCCATCTCCTGTCGGTCTCTTCTCTTCTTAGAATCATAGAATCGTATGGGGTTGGAAGGGACCTCTGGAGATCATCTAGTCCAACCCCCACACCGGAGCGGGTCGACCCAGAGCAGGTTTCACAGGAACGTGTCCAGGCGGGGTTTGAATGTCTCCAGAGAAGGAGACTCCACCACCTCTCTGGGCAGCCTGTTCCAGGGCTCT
>JAOXNO010000004.1:32333035-32348226 GCA_028565335.1 Limnodromus scolopaceus
GAGAAGGTCTCCCCTCAGCCTCCTTTTCTCCAGGCTGAACACCCCCAGCTCCCTCAGCTGCTCCTCACAAGACTTGTTCTCCAGACCCCTCACCAGCTTTGTTGCTCTTCCCTGGACTCGCTCCAGAATCTCAGTGTATTCTGCAGTGTCTGAGACCCAACAAATCTTGATGTTGCTTCATGAAAATGTTAGAGGATTAAGGACAAGTGACAGCAGAAGTGTCACGTTGCTCATGGACCTGCCTTTCACACATACTTTGTTGCTGATACCCAAGTGTAATAAAACGGAGCATAGAAGTTAGAAATCATAGAAAAAAGTGGATGGGAAGGAGCCACTCATCTATCCTCCTGTCAAGACAGGGCTAACTTCAAAGTGGTCTCAAGTTTCCCAAGACCTTGGTGTGGAAAATACGCAAAGGTGGAGGTGCTCCAGCCACTCTGGGCCCCTCTTCAGTGGTCAGCCGTTCTCATCAGGGATTTTATGTCCAACTATAATGTCTCTTTCTGCAGCTTGTGAGTGTTGTATCTTGTCTTTTTTTCTGTGCGCTTCCAAGAGGAGCCTGGCTCTGTCTCCTCTGCTTTCTCTTCTCCAGGTGGCACATCCCTGGGACTCGCCTCCTACATCATGTAACTCCATCCTCTGACCATCTCAGCTGCTAAACTCTCTCTAATCTGCTGTTATCTCTCCTGTGAAGGGTGTGAGGTGAACCTGGGCTCCAGATGTGGCCTCACAGGTCCCAAGTCAAGGGGAATGGTGGCTTCCCATGGCCAGCTGGGTAAGATGCTGCTGGTGACAATCCCATAGATGAGTGGCCTCCAAGGATGTGCTGCTGCCATGGGTTCAGCTGGTAGTCCACCAGGTCTAGGAGAGAAAAAAATGTTTACCTGGCAAGGAAAAATGGCCTTTTGGTTTAAATGCGGGACTACAACTACGTGGACATCACATCATTCCTCTTGTGAACACATATACTGTGTGACTGGGTAAAATTCTTGATTTTCCTGTGCCTCTCATGCAGCCGCAAAGCCGATGATAACACTTGGTTCCTTTTTTTTGTCCCGTCCGTTAAGCTACAAGCCTGTGAGATTGGAAACTGCCCCTTAATGTGTTTAGACAGTAGCGAGGCCTTGATCGGGGATCCTCAGGTATGACTCTGATCTGAAATGACAGCAAGAAGGAGACCACAAGACAAAAAGCTGTGCAAATATTTCTGAGATGATCTGAAAATATGCTGAGTTGTTAGCAAGGTAAAAGTCAAATGCCTGTTACATCAGTTAGCATGCCTGTAATAGAACCAAGTTGGTCCAGCTACATACATCTGAATCTTTTTCTCTTTTTTGTTTTTAATATGGCAGGTCTCTAAAGTTTCATCTCTTCGATGGTTGTTAGGAGTGTTAATCCTTATTTCCCCTCTCAGTTTTCTAAGGAAAATGCCTTGGAAGCTAGTGTTCAGGCAAGGAAGGGAAAAGATGCAGTCAGCTTCAGGTTATTAGGAATACAATAGTATGGAACTGGTTTTGCTTTATATAGGGAACTGCTAATTGGATGTTAGAGGCTGCTAACTTTATAGTCTTGTAAAACTGCAATGACTGAAGCTGACACTTGTATAAAGTCTCTCGGGAGAAAAGAAAGTTTTCATGTCACTCTAAGGAAAAGGTTAAGAAAGAAACTGAAAGACCAGTTGTTTGGGTGTTTGTGCTCCAGTAATTCTCAGTTCTGTATTTGAAACAGCATTTCTGACATTCTCATGGTGTTTGAAAATAGTTGCAAGTGGCAGAGATTTAATTTGCATGTGGCCAGCCCCAAATCCAGGTTCCCACTCCCTCTGTTGTTTTCGGATAGCCAGCAAGTTGAAATATGTTTCCTGCGAGCTTGTACCAGCAGAATACAAAACACAGTGTGTACTGCATCTTAGGAGAAAACCAAAAATATTTATTGTGGATGTTTTCCAGAAGGAGCTAGATCTATGCGTGTCTGCCTGTAGCACCCAGTTTTGCTCGCGAGTTGAATCCCAGTGAACCATCATTCCCAGGAAAGGGGCACAGTGGAAGTTCTGCTTGGAAATGCTGTTCCCCCCCCGCCTGGGTCCAGCTCACAACGTAAACTACAGCGTCAATATTTTCTACGCACAGAGGTGGAAAGAGCCTGTTGTTTTAAATAGAGGAACTCGTAGTTTGTACCTTTTTTCTTGCATAAATAACAGGAATGACAGGGAAATTTTCAGAAATCAAATCCCTCCGAGAGAAAAATGCATCATTTCCCTAACTTTTAAGATGTGTTAAGAGTATATAAATTTGTGGATTGGGCCTGGAGGGACTGCACTCCTGGACTTGTGCAGGTGCACACAGTAGTTAAAGCAATAAAACAAGCGAAGCGGTCGGTACGCTTTTGTTTCACCCGGATCAATTACGGGGTTTTCACGTACGGAAACTGCCATGCCAAAGATGACCTGCCTCCTTTGAAATGATATAATCAAGGGCAGCGTTTCTGAAGGCTGCTTGCGAAAAAAACTCAACACAGTGAGGTTAGAAATAAACCGTTTTTAGGTGCCTAGATTTAACCTTCAGGTTTTTCTGAGATAGACCCTGAAGGTGTCAGTTTTATAAATAAAATATTGTTCTTAGAGGTATTGAGTATTTCCCTCCCACTGTGCTTACTGAGGCACTGTGAAAGGGACATGGTCAACTGTGGTTTTAAGTGGAGTGGCTGATCCTTTGCAGCAGCACATGGCGATTTTTGGTCTTGAAGTGACACGGTCAAGTGTCTTAAGCTCAGAGGGAAAGAGAATGCCATTAGAAAAGGGGTGTGAGGTGACGAGCATTCTCTAGGTGACAAATACCTATGTGTTCCTTTACATCAGTCCCTTTGCATCTGGGAAATTAGAAGGAACTAAATGATGCTTTGTATGGTGGAAAAATGGTTTTGGGGCAAAAACCTTCACAAACCATGTGCTGCTTCTGGGCAGTGCAAATCCTTGGTTCTGGTTCAGATACGCCCCCACATATAGCTATGGAGAAATGATGTCACCAGCAGAAGAATAATTAGGAATGCAACTCCAGATTTATCCAGATGATGAGGAAGGGTCTTTCCAGCACCTCACATCTGTCTGGCAGAAGAAGGCTGCCCAGCTGTGCGTGCGAGAATCGGTGGTGGTGGCCACCCAGCTTGGCCAGGCTGAGCACGGGAGAGCAAGACCATCACTGAGCCCATGTGCTGACACCCTTGTTCCTTGCAAAATTCCCTCTGGAAGGGGAGGGATGAGGTTTCCTAGCCAAGTTGGAGATGAAAGTGTGGGTCTTTTTATCCTCATTCCTCTATCTGGTTATCCAAGTTCTGCAGGGATTCACACGGGACTGTGAATTAGGCTCTGCATAACTTAGAATACCAGAGGCAGTCTGCCTGCAGCAGAAGGTGGAGACAGTGCCTTGGCCAGCTCTGGAGAGGTCAAGCGGTCTTGGTCACGCAGAGTTCTCCGAGTCTCCCGAGCTCTGAAATACCTCTGTAGCTGAAGGAGATTTTCTTGCCATCAGTTAACGCAGGCAAGGATAATCTTCCCATCAGTTATGCAGCCTTCAGACCTCCTTCTCCATCCCTCAAAGCCTCACCGTGGTCCTCCTGCTTCAGAAGTGCCACTCCTTGGATGCGGGCCAGATGTCTCGGGAGAAGCAGGGGCTAAAAGCGCAGTAAATTATGCTGGTATTATTCTTAGTCAATGAAGGAAATGAGTGATTAAGCGTACATGGGACTCATGAGTGTCCAGCAGATTATCAGTGCTGGTATTTAAGCTATGTAGAGCGTATCAGAGAGAAGGAAAGTATTTCCTTATATCTGTGTCTGCCTTTCTTCTTGACTTTGATACAAAGATAAGGCCTGTGCTCTAATGAATCACTATTGCGGGAGATAATAAGATTGATTAGGCCTATTACTGAGTGAATAGGTCAGATACTTGCAGTACAAAGCTAAACTTCAACTTTGATAGCTCTCAGGCTATGCTTTTATGTTTTTTCCTCCCCAAAAAATAGCTTTTATATCTACAAAGAGATGTTTAACTCCTTAAGAAAAGTCAATTTGCAAAATCAAGGTGGACAAAATAAAACAGTGACTGTGCTTATGGTTTCCCTACAAATCTTAGCTTTTGTAATTACATTTAGGCTGCATTTGAATGTCAGCTAAATTACCAAAGTGATGAGTGTCTTACATAGATCTCCTTTTAACTGTGGAATTACATTTTTTCTCTATATAATTGTTTAATTCAAACACTGAACAGAGACGTTTATGTGTTTAAATGACTTGAAGATGTCTGCAGTTGTATTGTAAAGGTTGTTTCTTAAATGGCTGCTCACTTTTGAAAGCATTAGGGCTGAAATAGGACGAGCTGCTCTGAAAACGCTGAGGGGACAGCCAGGAGGGCACGACATCCTTGGTCTTTGCATTGCTGAGAAAGACTACGTCAGTGGTGGCACCTTCGGCAGTGGTGGCACAGAGTCTTGGATTTCCATGCCCTCTTCCAAACTCACACTGGTCACTGGCAGGGAGTGGTAAGAAAAAGAAATCTGTAGCTTTTCATGAGCTTTGGGGCAAAAAGACAGTTGTGTTTTTCCTTTCTGGACACTCCAGGCTGTCTCAGCTTCCTTGAGCTCTATCGTGTCTAGAGCTCTTAACGGAAACGCTGTGTCTGACTACTGTGGCAGTGTAGTATCTTTAATAATGCAGGATAATTACTTTTTTTTTGTGTGTGTATCAAGGCACTTACCCAGTTCTCAGTATGTCCCCTGTGCAGGAGCATTTAACTGGCACCTACTTTTAAAATATTTTCTTGCTTGTCTTGCAAGGACCTAAGTTCTACTGGGGAGGATCAGAGGACTCCAGCCTTTGAGCGCTGTATCCATAACCATTGGTTTTTAAAATACTTACGTATGGACTCTTGAATAATAAAACTATCAGGGCCCATTTAAGGATGGGAAAATTGCCCTTCCAGGACAATCCTGCAAGTCTTGGGCAGTAAAATGAGTAGATAATTAGTGAGCTCTATTAAGGCATTAATGTGTTTGATGGATGTCAGACTTCCTGAGCATTCCCACAGGACTTCTGCGTTGCTTTCGTCAATACATGTGTCGTCCTCAATTCTGTAGGAGCTATTTACCAGTATGGCTGGTAAATGGTTTTCCTTGTTACCAGTGAGAATAATTTACTGCTGTGCTGCTTATTATAATATTGTGGAATACGAGGGGAGTCCTCTGCTGTCACTAAAACTTACCAGGTGATTTCAGAACATTTCTGCGTAAATAAAGTTGGAAAAAAGTAAATAATTACAGTACTTTGAAGCAGTTACATCTGTGCTAACTCTAAAAGCTGCTGTGGTAATGATAGAATTCCCTTTTTTAATACCTGTTTTGGCAGCTCAGGGAATGCCTTGGTAGCTCACTTTGGCATCCTTGGGTCTGTTGTGGTTTTGTTTGCTTCCCATATCATGGGCCTATTTATTCCTCAAAGATGCGTAGTTGTTTATCTTGATCGTAGGGGAGTATGAAATCTGTTGACATGTAAATAAAGGAAGGTGTTATTTGTAGAGCTCTTGTGGTCGGTGATCTACAAATTACAATGGAGGTATTATCTTTGCTATTGTATTGCTGTGCTGCATTCCTCAATACTTTTGTAAACTAGATTTATGTGTGATTTATGTGATTTTAATGTATTCCATATGTTTAAAAAAAAAGCGGTAGTGAATAGTAGTCAAAGGATGCAACTGAAAAAACATTTTACAGCTGATGGGATCCCTAACCCAATACTTTTGAGGTTGTCCTCACAAAAGACGTGGTATCTGTGAATACGTGTATCCCGCTATACAGCGGTGGTTGGTTGATGGGAAGTGGTTTGGGAAGGTTTCTCCAGCTCCTGAACCCCCACTAGCCTTAGGGCCACCAAAAGGCTGCGTGCAGCTCTACCCAGTGTCTGCGGGGAGATGTTTGGAAGAGGGAAATCGCTCAGATGGAATGTACTAAGAGTTGCTTTTTGGTGTCCTCCAGCCATCTTTGAAAACGTGGAAGCAGAGGGGAAGGGATGAGAGACTCCAGTGGCTGCCGAGATGAGGCGTTACTTTCAGCCGTTGTCGCGTCAGAACCCAACTGCTGAATTGCACTGTGGCCGCCAGGTTTTGTAACCGGCTTCTCAGTTTTCCCCCTTTCATCCATTATCTTTACCTCGGGGAGATTACTCATGTAGGTAAATGTTACTGATGGGAATCGGGTTGGTAGGACCAGGTCCACAGACCTGGTGTTTGCATTGCTGGTAGATTGCAGTTTCATTTAATGGGGCGGCATTAAGCATAGCGCTGTTGCAACATGTTAAATTGCTTTAAATATAATCAGCCCTTCACATCATGCTTTGGGTTGATCATTGCCATATTTGTAAAAGTAAGGCTGAAGACATTTTCTTGGCATGTCCCGACCAACGTTATACAACCCGTAACGCAATCGCATATTGGAAGGGCTTTAGTACTTTTAGGGAAAGGATTCCGGGCCAGGGAACCTCAGCGTGGAGATGCTGTCACGCGCGAGACTCAAATCGGCAATGACGTAAAGGCTTTTAAAACAATCTCCTGCAGTAATTTAACTTTGTTGAACTAGATTTAGACAATTTTACCTCTTAAGATCTTTCAGCTTACATTCTATTTCAAATGCCCCGTGTGGCACAACGGAGATAACGCTAAGTGGCTGTGGTTTACTTTTGCTGTTAAACTTCACATTTAAAGAGAGCTCGTAGGTATACATTTGTTTTCTTTGACACTTGGCATAGCCAAAAATGCGCCGTCTTGATAAAGACAGGATGGCTGAGGTGGCTGTTAGCTCCAGGGGTTTCCATATTTGTTTTTCCTACATCCCTAGCAGATTCTGCAAAGGGAGAACTCCAGCTGCCTCCCAAAGTTCAACCTGTAAAAGAAAAGCTCTGCAGTGAATGCTCAAGATCACTGTACTTACCCTGTAAACCTCAAATCTCATTTGTCAGCAAGGACTTTTAAAGACGGTATTAAAATTGAACTGTGAGCAAGAGATTTCTAGGCAAATTTTTAGCTTTCTTCAGATTTTATTATAAGATAAATATTTCAAAAATATCACTCTACCAAACTGAACAGAAACTTTGCAAATCTTTACATTATTAAGTACCATCAATACGTAGATTTAAACAATGAGTTCAGTCATTCTGTGAGTGGCTTCTGAAATGCCATTGTTCCCAGCCACGACATTATTTTGGAGGTAGCTATCAAGTTTCAAAGTTATTAAATGTTATTCAGCCCTCCTCTTACTGCCCCTCCACCTCCCCCCCCGCCCCTTGAAATTCTCTCAGCAAGCATGTGCCGCTCCGTTGTCCCACGAGATTAGACTCTGTTGAGAAATGTGTAGGTGAATGATGTTTTTGTATTCTGGGCCACTGCGATGCGCTATTTGAGAAACCAGGAATGAGGACTTATATTGCCCCAGCGGGTTGTTGTTAACTCTCTGAATTCCTAAGTTAGAACAGGATGAGTTCAGCGTATCCTTTTGTGTTTGCTTCTCCAGGAAACGTTGCGATGGGGTCTCTTCTCTGCTAGGGTGAGAGGGAGGTTCTGTAGGAAAATTTATTCTGGCTGCTTGAACTTCAGCCACTTGGGCTGGAGAGTTTTGGATTCCAACCAGTTTAATCTTATTTTTTTTTCCCCCCCTCCTGAATCACATAGCAAAGGAAGAGGGTCTTAAGATGCATCCCTTTGGTAAAGGTTTCAGGTGTTGATTTGGGAGTTGCATTAGCAGGTAGGTGGTGAGCACAGGGGTCTGTCACGCAGGAGGTCACAAAAATTCCCAAATTAAGTTACAGAGGAGGGAAGGAAAAAGGAGATTATAATGTAGTCTAATGCCTTTAGAAATGCCTAGAAGTCACGCATATAAACTATATGTAAAATGTCCTGAAACTGGCTACAGAAAACATCTTGTCCTCTTTTTCCTTAAAATCACTTAAGAGACTTCAGAAAATCCCTAAGAATCTCATTTGAATGGAGAAAGTAAAAACCAAAAATCAACACCTATCACTCAGCCTCAAGTACACCCAGCTTGCCTAAAGAGCAAGGCCTCGGAGAGAGGGAAGGAATGTATTATCTTAAAGTACATTTGTAATTATTCCGATTCAGCCTTTGCTAATAGTTACCACACAATGTCGTTTCGGATGCCACGTTCTCCCCTCCCAAGTTTAGAATGGCAAATAGCTCTGTGGGAAACGCTGACTCCCTTGAAGTGGGCGGTATTGGATAGTAAAGGGAAAAAAGCAAGAAAAGAGAGGAACTGTTTTAACGTAGTCCAAGGGAATGATGGGTGAAACTGAGAAATGGAAAATACAGAGCAAGCATCAGGAATGAAGTCCTTATTGCAGGATTTTTTAGCCTCCAGGATTAACTATGAAAGTGAATGGTGGGAACTCTGTCGCTTGGGTCAGCGGCAGTAATGTGAAATAAACTTTTCGGAGAGTGCAACAGGGAATAATATCGCCGAGGTAAGAGATGAGAGTAGATGAAAATGCTAATGTGATTTCCCAACACAGAAGGGAAAGTTTGAGACTCGGAGCAGTCTATGGAAGGCTCAACATGATTTAACTTCATGCGTGTTGCCAGGTTGACTTAGCAATTGTTGATTAAACAAAATATAAAACATTCTTCGGGCCAGGCCTGACCGTGTTGCAATTTTGGGACGTTTTATAAGCTGTTAAATGAGACGCTGACATCCTGTGTCTAGTATCTACAGATAGGCTGATCTGAAAGCCTTGGAGACCCTGAGGGTCTGACCTACATTACTGGTACTGTCAGTACAGCAAGCTCGTATATCTTTCAAGCTTTTTGACAATTTAAAGGGCAGTCAGCCTAGCCCAAATAGTTAATCTCTGTCTCTCTTTCTCTCTCTTCCCCCACCTCTAAGATTCAAAGAGAAGGGAGAGTGCCAAGGAAAAATTTATTAGAGCACAGCATGCCCGTTTCTTTTTTTAAGTTAAATAAAAGAGTGTTGGATTTAGTTAAAATATGTTTTTGTTAAAATGGAAAGGGATTTAACCTCTTACTTTCCAACAGTGAAGAGGGAAGAATCTACACAATGCCTGCTCCAGTGATTTGTTGTTTTTAGGTTAAAAAACACACACTGTCATCTGAAGGTAGAGTGGCTTCAGCCTGAGAATCACCATTCAAAAGCAGATGAGCCCTTTAGGCAGCAAAAAACAATCATCAAAGACGCTGGGAGTCAAACTGTGGGGCATCTAAACCCATGTGGTGTGGGGGGGCCGGAGAGCCTCCTGACCCGCAGATCAAAGGCTGGTTGAACCCTTTCTCCGTGCCCCTCTGGGAAATCAAAACTCCTCACCTACGCCGTGCCTCCTCCAAAAGCCACAGTAAGAAAGCAGGACACGTGCTCCGTTCCTCCCCCAGCTTTTGTAGAACAGCGTCTCCATTGTAGGGAAATGAATCCAAACATCCATCGCTAAATCTGCATCCAGTGGTTCTTCTCTTTGCTTTGATCAAAGCATTTGATCATTATATTTATAATTTCTGTGCAAAGATGACACTTGGAGGCACATTTGCCATTGTTCCTCTCTTCACTGTTAGACAGGACAAGCGTGTAAGCATCTATTGCACTTAAAAAGTCTATAAAGAGCTGAAGAGAAGAATTGTCACGTGGCAATTTTGGAAGAAGAGACAAGCTCTGTGAAAACTGAAATGGCCGAGACCCTGCGGTGGCCCCTCTGTCCGGGAAGTGGCCTCGTGTGGCAGCAGGTATTGTGATAAGTATCTATCACCGGTGCTATCAGAGGCAGCATCCTTGAGCTCTTGCTGGGTTTCAGCTGGAGCCATGCAGCCGGTGGGAATCGCCAGAGCAAACGGCTCTTCCCTTGCAGTTTCTGCCTGGATTTAACTATTCCTTTCCCCCAGGAATTGTGCAGCATGAGCAAAGTGAAATGGAACCAAGTATGAGCACATGAACTGGAGAACCCTGGTTTCCTGGGGATTTATGCCTTACGGTGTTGGCTGCCAGCTCGAATGGAAAGACCTTTTCACATCTGGACCGTTTAAAAAGCTTTCTTTGCCTTGTAGACTGTGGTGGTTGTAAGGACTGAGCTCACAGTTCTACTTCCCTTCCATCGGGGCAGGGAGGGTTTCTCTCCTTTATACACCCATTTATATTAACACACAGGAATTTAAAGCCCTTATGCTCATAGGGCAATGTTCAGCCGACAAAGAGCCAGCCCAAAGGGGGTTAAATAGGGCTCCTATGCTGCAGTGTAGTAAAGATAAATTCTTCAGCCTGTCTCTTTGTCCAGCTCCATTTTCTCCGGGTGCTTTCAACGGCCTCTTCTTCCTCTGCCGTGTCGAACACAAGCTGCTTCCCTTCATTTTCAAAGTCCATCCCAGCCTGTTCTGTTCTCAGTCATATTTCCTCGGGCTGAGGAGGGGAGCCCCTGCCTGTTGCTGGCTCAGCCTTCATCATCTACTCATTAATCGTTCAAACAAATGACTTTGTGTTTTCTCGTACCTCTCCCCTCATGCGTGGAAGGAGCTCCCCGTCAGTATCTGCAAAGCTGTTTCATTACGCCGCTTCAGAAATCCTTCCCTGAAGCTTTCCTCTGCTGAGATGCTGACAAAAAAAGCCTTGTTATCAGTGGGGCTGCGAAGGCGCTGAGGCTGCTGCCGGTCACACTGACCCTACTGTTCCTTCAGTCTCCCTCGCGCCGGGTCGAGGAGGTTTCCTAATTCTTGCCGGCAAAGAATGCGATGAAAATTCAAGCTGCTTAACCCCATCCCCATTTTGATAAGGCGTTGAGAGGTGAGAGCAGCGGTGGTGGAGGTGGATTGTAACGTCCTGAGATGTTCGTGGTGGGCAGGGAGGAGAATGGGAAAGTGGCCACCTCGTTTGGACGTGTGTTACGGTGCACGCAGGGACCAGTTAGTCTGAATAAACGGGGAATTTAAATCAAGTGATGAAGGAGTATTCGGTGTCTGGGACACTTCGTGGGGAAATACCGCTATATGGATCCAATCCTGAAGTCTCAGTGTGAAACTTCTTAATTTTTCCAGTTTGGGTCAACTCAACAAGATATTTGAAGACTAAGCATTCATTTTAAAAATAATATAAAAGCATTTTTAAAAAAGTTTTAAAAAATATCCAGAGCAGATCATCTTAGGGACATGGTTTAGCGGTGGTTTGGCAGTTCTAGGTTAATGGTTGGACTCGATGGTCTTGAAGGTCCCTTCCAACTTAGGTGATTCCATGGTTCTTTGATTCGGGCAGGTGGTTTGAACAGCCTGAAAGACAAGTGGCATTTCTGACAGACTCCTCAAAAAAGCTAAACCAAAACAACGCTCGATGCGAAAGGGCCGAATCGTTATCGTGACTTGTCCTTCTCGTTGACTCAGCTCCCTCCGCAGCGGAGCCGTGCTCCCTAAAATCCAGCAAGTTGGAGCCGTCGGAGGAAGCAGCTGCAGGATACTTTTCACAATCCAGGAAACAAGTTCAAGTAGTCTAGATATTTATCAGTCAATGTCAGGATAAATTTATTTGCGAGTTTAACTTAAATTATGATAGATCCATTCTATTCCTGTTGTTTCTCTTCCTGTACCGTGTGCTTTTTCTTTCCTGAAGGTATTAAATTGCTACATAAATCCTGGTAATCCTTCATTCATGGGATTTAAAGAAAAAATCCAGGAAGAAAGTTGTCAGGAGAGCGGACAGTTACGCAGTTATTTGCAGAGTATGTGCTGCCAAAAAGCTAATTGTTCAAGTGCTAGAATATCTTCTGCCACATTATGGAATTAGCTAAATGCGGTGGTTTCTTGTAACAACTTTTGCTAAAACATTTGACCACTTGATTCTGGTCTCACAGCAAACTTTCTCAGATGGAAAAGTAAGCATTCTTCTTAGTTAATGAGAATTTTTTCCCATAAATATGAATTATTGTACCACCGTTGTGCACAGCCTGGAAATCTCTTTTAGGGCGGAAATGAATGACCTCACTAATTTTAGTGATTTTTGACTTAAAA
This sequence comes from Limnodromus scolopaceus, assembly GCA_028565335.1. Classification (NCBI taxonomy): domain Eukaryota; kingdom Metazoa; phylum Chordata; class Aves; order Charadriiformes; family Scolopacidae; genus Limnodromus; species Limnodromus scolopaceus. The sequence continues at coordinate 32,345,079 of JAOXNO010000004.1, forward strand.
ACAATGATGATACCACTTTTTCTGGAAGTTTTGCACAATTGCTTGGGTTAATGCTGGGACTGTTGTTTGGCTGTGCAATTACTCCAGATCTGGGAAGCGCTCAGAATAATGACCTGATATTATAATAGTGGAATTCCTAAGAATGCCTTGTGTCAATATGGCCATTAAACAATTCTGAATAATTACAGAAAGCCCATAATCTACTTTATGAGCTATGTTCCTTGTATTGCCATAAGCGGCGGATAGGCAGAACAGGCAGAGCAAAATGACACTCTAATTTTGCGGCCCAATCCACAAGCTTAATTAAAAATGTGATTTTGAATTTAATCGTAGTTCTTAATTATTTAGCTTTATAATTCTTTGACACGTTTGTATCCCAAAGATGAGAGTACTTAAAATGAAGAGTCTTTTCTCTCTAATTATGCTTAAAGAGTATAGAAAGTCAAATTGGCCACTGGTAGTTACTTTTGTTCAGAGAAGGTGCAGATAGTACTTTCAAAGCCTAACCTGTCATCTAAAGTTGTAGCTGAGGCATCCTTTTCCCTCTCTGCTATAATCTCAGTTAAAATAGATGCTGTAAATAACGTCGCAGCCCTAAGTGCTAAAAAGTGTGGAAAGGATTCTTCTCATCTCTATCCTCAGCTACGCACGTTTCTCAGGGATGAGGTTTTTTATTTTGTATGCAGAGGTTTTTTCCCCCCCATAAATCTTCCATTTCCTAGAATGTTGCGTGCGATTCGTCAGAGCTCGTGTATGAAGTGTGAAGGAAACCATGAATGTAATCCCAGAAACCCGTTTGAGGGGGTAGCTCTGAGCTGTGCGGCGGAGGCAGCCCGGCCGGAGCAATCCTGATTCAAAGTCCATGGAAAAGCTCCTCTGCCTTCAATGGCTTTTGGATCTTGGCCCACAGTCCTGGCTTCCCACCTTGCTTCCAGCTGCTAAACTGCATTAAAAGAGGCTAAAAATACATCAAATAGTTTTCTAACATTATTTTTTCCATGTAAGCAACGGCCTTAGTTGCCATTTTGTCTTGTGGGTGGTCCCTGTCTATCCATACCACCATTAATGCTGTAAAGAAAGCAGAAGACTTAGGAGTGGCTACTTTTCCCGTTAGCAAGGATAGTTTAGAGACAGAGGAACTGTACAAGAGAAAAAAAATGAATAGTGAGTCTCAGCAGCTGCTACTGGTCTCACTGTGCTAATGCTGGTGTCTAAAGGGATGGTGTAGAAAGGAAAGACGGGAAAAAGGTTTATATTCTAAAAAGGAAATTTTCATTTTTAAGGAGAGAAGGTACCTTCAGTATATGATAACGTATGCAAGGTGTGATGTATCCAACAGGTTGTGTAAGGCTGTGTGGGTGTGTGTGTCTCTGGGCTCAGCATCCAGCATCCTTTTCCCCAGGGTATTTCTCTTTTTGAGTGACTAAAACAGGGATAGAGACATTATTAAGACTTTGAATTCTCCCTACCCAAACAAAAGATGTTGATAGAGGCGCCAGCATGCGTAGTTTGAATTTCCATTTCAATCTATTTAAATCAGTAGAGAAATCCCTGATTTCCGCAGAACTTGGGTAGGACTTCAAATTCTCTTTGTTTTTGAGAGGAAGATCAACTTCTCTCTGGGCAGCTGGAGAGCACGGGTCAGAGGGCCAATGCAGTACAGCACACGTTGGCTTGGGGCAATAGTTACCTCCATCCCTTCCCCTTCCTCTGTGTTACCTGTTCACATCATGAATTCTTTTAAGCAGGGATGAATCTTTGTCTTTATCAACGTGGTCTCTTGAGCACACAATAACTGGTGGTAGCAGCAGCGGTGATATCTTCTCGAGCCTTGTCTCAGGAAATGCTTGACAAAAGCCAGCTGTATCAGTTTTCCAGCTCATAGGATTTCAGAATCATTTTAGCAATGTATCAGAACAAAACCCAAGGATTTGGGATAACTCTGAGCTTTGGAAAAAGTTTGATTCTGCTCTAAACCTGAGCACCGATGCTTTACTTTCTGGAATAAAAGCCCTGCCTGTGAGCATCTGTGAACTCTGTGCAAGTTCAAAAACCAGAACCAGACCCACACTTTGTGGCTTCAGCCCATCTTTCATTCATTAATTTCTAAAGTATTTTATGGCCTTGGTTATCTGGCTGCTTCCTGATGCCTTTAACAGCTTCCTCGTAGCAAGTGAAGCTAATAAATTTACAGTCGCCATTCTCATGGAAGCCTTAAGCAGAGTCACTTTCTTTAAAAAAATAAAACCCCAAAAGGGAGGGGGCTTCAACGTTTGATCTCTCTGATGTCTGGCAGTTGGTAGGGAAACAATACAAATAATCATTGTGACTGATGAAATGTATAGGAAGAAAAGTTGATAATTGGGTGGGCAGGAAAAAATGTATGACCTGGAAGAAGCTGGATCGGTCACTGGAGCCCACCGTTCGGGGGAGGAAGCGGTATTCCCAGCAGCATTCCCAGCTCAGGGCCCTCCGCGGCAGCACAACTTGTTAATCATCACACCATCAGACCGGCCAGAAGGCAGCTATAGAACTTAGGCTTTTGTGTTGCCGTGGATGCTATCTAAGCATTCCTGGAACAGTAATTTCCTTTTTGACCTCCATGGAAACAGTCATAAAACAATTCTTAAAATGTCAGGAGAAACTGCATCTAATGGTGGTGCTTTCGCCAAAGAAAACATACTTCAGTTTTGAAGCATTCCCACCAAAACACTGAAATCTTAAAGCTACTAATAGGCTGTGCATCAGTGCCTGAGCACTTTACCATGACATTTAATAAAATGTAATTCATATACCAGCCTTACTGAAATCACAGTATTCACCAAGGTGCGCTAAAAACTTTCCAAAAGAGATCAGACAAAGAGTGAAAGGCAGAGGTGGAGAAGGACCAACTGGCTTATTATTGCTCCAACAATATCGCAGCGTGGTAAGTGGTAAATGTTTAAAACCATGTCACACTCCTTGAAATATCTGTCCCTCGGTGAAAGGGCTGTGGTGCTGTCCATAAGCGTATCGCACAGTAGATTTCACAAGAAGAAAAATGTGACATTTCTGAGCAAGTCAATCATAGAATGGTTTGGGTTGGAAGGGACCTTAAAGATCATTGAGTTCCAACCCATGGTGGAGCCATGGTAGACACCTCCCACCA
>JAOXNO010000004.1:32353283-32368390 GCA_028565335.1 Limnodromus scolopaceus
TCCCCTCCCTGATCCAGAGTCCCTCCCCAGCTTTCCTGGAGCCCCTTGAGGGACTGGAAGGGGCTGGAAGGTCTCCCTGGAACCTTCTCTTCTCCAGGCTGAACCCCCCCAACTCTCTCAGCCTGTCCTCCCAGCAGAGGGGCTCCAGCCTTAAATAGCGTTTGCGGAAGAATGGCATTTCTCTGCAGCATGAAGCATTTTAAGTGGTCACCCAACCCTGGCATATAGCCATCAAGCTGAGCTAGGAGCTATGGGCACGCAGGAGTGGGGATGCTCTGTTGTAGAGCCGAGCAGCTTTGACACAGAATTGTCCTTTGTCCAAAAAATAAGAACTGGCTTCTCTAGCACTTCCAATGTCACGCTTTTCCCAAAAAGCAGTGCTGGAGGGGGCAGTTTTGTGATATCTGATGGACGCAAAAGACAGATAAAGAAGTGGGGTGAAGTTTTACTATATTTTGGTAATCCTCTAGCACTGGGGCAATCCCATGTTTTGTTCCAGATGGCTGAATTTCCGACCCCCCTCCCCTTCCTATGCAGGCGAATTGGTGCTTTCTTAAATATTGACATTAATCTCCAGAGTTGGAAACGAACCAAGCTTCTGTATTTCTTATCCTCCCAAATCGTCTGTACTTCAGATCTGTTTACCAAACGGACTATATTGCATTCCCATAAATCCTGTAATTCAAGTTTGCTGTGATATTAATTTATTAGTACGCATGCATTTTCAACATCAATTACTCTCTATCTCAACAGACATAATTCTCTCTTCAAAGGAGAGGGGAAGCCACGCAGCTCTTGGATTTTTCCCATCCCATTCCCTCCCTTTGCTGGGCTCAGCCAGGCTTTCAGGCACCGGGATCCCGCACCAAAGGGACGGATGAGAAGCATCGCTGCCCCAGCATTTCCTCATATTTGGGGTTTTCTGATACTTTGCTTAAATGCCCGGCTCGTACGGGTGGAGGTTTCCCCTGAAAGCAAACCCACCACCTCTGCCTTTGTAGGAAGGAGCCTGAAATTCTGATGGGAGTGCAAATTTCTGATTTGGAGAGCAAAAGAGGGTGTTCGCTTTCAAAATGTGGTAATTTGAAATCAATTTGGAGATTTTAGGGAGAAGGGAAAACAGTAATTTTTTTTTTCTTTTGAACTGAACAGCTGGAATAAATGTCTACAGATGTGCACATCTTCATTTGTACCCAGAGCTTCCCACTACAGCAAACATTGCCCCTTCAGGGAAAACAATACCAAGGGTTTATTTCCTAAAATGAAAAATGACAATTATTTGAAAAAGACCTTTGTACCAGACCTACGCTTCACATCCTACTATTGGAGTGCTTGGGGGGAAAAGGCAATGGAAAGGAAAAACTGCTTTCGTAAAAAAGAATTAAGCACCTTCATTTTCTTCCTTACGTTGGGCTGGAATCTAAGCGGTGCCTTGTTAATAATAAAATAACTTCTCTTTTAGATGGGGTTTTTAAAACTGTGAGTGCCATTATAGTTTAAGAAATGCTCGTCGGCCCCTGTCGCTGATGCATAAGGGAAGAAATAAGAAGGACAGGGGACTTTGATCCAAAATTTTACGGTTTTACCCACACCCACTGTGTTTGTCGGTTGGAAGACTCATGAGACTGAAGTTTTGCACAATGTGTTTGATTTTATTAGCGTGGATTTCCAACAATACAAACCGTGCTTTTCCTTCATTGCCCGTTAGATTGTGTAGTGAATCCGCGTGTAGAAGTGGGGGCGTTTCCCCAGTGCATTTTGCCAGAAATAATTATACTCATTGCCCCTGTTTTTTTCACTCAACACGTCAGAAGTTTTCAATACTTGATAGGAAAATGAGAGGGGCCATTTTTCCATTTTTTTTCTAACAAACTAGTGAATAACCGCAACCCAAATCGCTTCTTCCTGCGCAACACTTGCAAGGCCTGTTAGGGGATCCTAGAGGCAGAAAACCCCTAATATTTTTCTCACTTTCTTTGCTTTTTTCCCCAGTTGCCCACTCAGCCCGGCCAGGGCAGTTCTGAATCCCGTGGAACGGCACAAGGTCGTGTTTCTTGCAGCCTCCCCTCCCTTTGAGATTTATTCCTGTGCAAGCTGGAATTCCAGCCTCCCTTTTATTATTTCCCCCTTTTTTTTTTTTTTTTTAATTTCCCCCCTATTTCTGTATTTTTAATTTAAATTCCCCCCCCTCCTTTTTTTTTAAATTTTTTTTTACAATACTTATTCTTTAGTAGGTTATTAGTTCCAATGGAAACCAAGTGATTTTTTTTTCAAGTCCCTTTCCATTGGGATACCTTCCCAACTTGCCACACTGAACTGCAGCACAGATGTTAAGCACATTTAACTGTGCAGTCGGCCTGTGCATATTTTTAACATAACTTGTCTTGAAAATATTTATTCAAGCCAAGACAACAGAAAATTAGAGTAATTTGATTGCTCAGGCTTAAGGAATAGATTACTACTGTTCCCAGATGTAAGAAACAACAGACTACTTACTCTCTCCAGCCTGAAAAAAATGGTCTTTGGCTCCTGATAGCAAATGTATTTGCTATTATGTTCGTAGTCAATCTTTTAAAAGTTGAATACCTTTAAAGATTTTCAGTTTAAACTTTTGCCAAGCGGCACGACGAGAATTTCACCCCAAAATAAGCTCATTACGAAGGGTTTTCAAAATACCCAGCGCTCCAAGGGTGTGATATTGCAAAGCAAAGTTATAAATCATGTTTGCTGTGAAATGAGGGTGCCAGAGAGCTCTGTAGCGGACTGGGTACGAGGAGTAGGCAGGGCTTTCAGCAGTCAGTACCAATTAAGCTTGAAGAGCAGGCAGTTGGCACAAAAGATGTGTGATCTGGGTTAGAGATTTGTTTTTTCCCTTCTCCTCTTCCACTAAATCTTTATTTAGATTTGCGATTATCACTCAGCCTTTTGGACCTGTTTTTAGTGTGGGGTTTTTTTTCCCCCTCTCTTAATATGACTTACATGCAGTTACCAGTTTTCTGCTTATTCTTTGTATCGCTCACCGTGTTTCTGAACGTATAGAAATACGCAATAGGAAAGCAAGGTGGAAATGCTAGTTGTTTTACCCAGGGTTTAAAGTACAGATTCCTAAGAGCTTGTTTGTATAATCAGATTGTCAAAGTGCTACAGGTATTTTTAGACATTTTTCTGCAACTGCAGCTTCCGTCTCAGTCCTTCAGCAGCGTGTTTGGAGATGTAGCCTTGGTTTCCAGTTTAATGTACAAGTACCAGAGCTATTTTTATGTGAGCTCACCATCCGTGAAGCAATGGTCTGGTTTGCAAGTGGGGGCTGAGGCTTTGTGTCTCCTCACGTTTCCACTTGTGTATGTAAATTCTGTGTACCCTATGACACTGCCTTTACACGTTTCGCTCGGATGTTTTATATCTAGACATCTTTTTGACTTGTTAACCTAAAGGTGGTGGCCACGGATGTGAAGTTTTCTTTGTGCAAGAAGTGCTTAGGCAGATGAAGAAACCAGATTCACATTACCTCCAAGGTGACTATAATCACGTGGAGCTGGGCAGGTACACTTGATGAAATTACAATTCATCTCCATTTTCTCCTAAGTACCATTTTTGTTTAATCTTTTCTTGCTGGTGGTATTTGCCGTTTTATGACGTTTTCGAAGCCAGAGAGTCAATGATAAGCAGAGAGAACCAAGGTGCAGGGGTCAAATACTGTTAAAGAAATGATCCTTCTCAAGCTACATCTCTGCTGGTTCCCTCCAAACAGTGTGCTGGTCCTTTCTCCACAGGCTGCTCGGTTTATGTGGAAGATTATTTTTCAATGATTGTCTTTCTCTCTTTTTTTCCCCCCCTGACCTTTTTTAACAAAAACCCGCCAATGTCTAGGGTTTTTCAGAAACTGCACCATGCAACATAGTGCATGCTTCGTTGCAGATGTCCCCTCTCTGTCCCACCAGCTGTCTCTGGTCCAGTACTACGTGGAGAAGAAACTATAAAACCTTCGGTCCAGTGTCTGGTTTTACTTAAGAACCTTGTTATTTTAGGGTGAAGATGAGCACGAGAAAATAGTCTTCATAATTGCTCTTGTACAACAGCTCCCTATGGTTGAAATCAGTTCCTTGAACCCATCCTTCTTTTCTCTTCTCTGGGCAGCAAAGGATGCCATATTTTCACTTCTCTTTCTGCAGTAATGCCATATATTTCTCCTCTCAGAGCTGAGCAGGAGTCACTCAGAGGTGAAGTAAGGCACCATTTCCTCTCCCTTTTGGATCAAACCCTGTGCCTCCATTAGTCCAGGTATAACGATAGATATCCTTCTGGTCCGGCCACTGTACTCCTCAAGGCCAGCCTTAGCCATCCGTGCTTGCAAAGAACACCACTTTGAATCATGGTTCCCTAAAACCGAGGTAATGAAAGCAAAATCTTCAAGTGGATAAATGTTTTTGGGCTGCTAATCAAGGAGTGGGCAGCTCCACTAGTGCTGTGTGTACACTAGCCCCTGGAAATCTAGTTCAGGTGTCTAAAGGGAGATTTCCTTCATTCCTGTCCTTCCACGTTCACCTTTTGAAGAATACAAATGTTTGTGTCTAAAAGGTCATTAGGGGCTGACTTACTGCTTAAATAACAGCACCTTGTGTCATTTTTCACATAATAGCCAGGACGGAGCACAGCACCCTTTAAAAGGGAACTTGAGCCAACCTGCTAAATGTTAACTGACAGCCCAGTAAAAACAAAAGTCTTCATTTTTCTCATTTGTCTGCTTTCTAACCAGCCAGAAACGGCGCAGAGTGCTCTTATTAGATCTCCAAGCATGCAACGGGGAGAAATCCTTGGATTCTAAAATTGCTGAGTACACACAAACGGTGCTACGGTGTCCTCGCCCGGTGCCAAAGCAAATCTCTGAGTTATGCAATTCTTCTCCTCGGTGTTTGAGTTAGGTAAAATGTTCGGTGTGTCTGAGCTGCTCGTAAGAGTGTGTAATCTGTAGGGTCCTGCAGTTTATCAAGGTGCCGCCGGCAGACGCGGTGGCATTGGATTTCACACAGCCCCGAACAAGCCACGTTGGCTTGTGCTTGCCACGGCGGGAGTGCCCTGGATCGGCGTCTGCTGCTGATTTCTAGTAACGTGGCTCTGCGTGAGATCGAAGTTGTATCTTCTCGGTCAGTCAGAGTTTAAGGGGCAGAGAATGCCATGTTCATGTGCTAACCCCATTTAGTCCAGGAGGTTTTTCATGCGCAAGAAACCTCCACCCCAGTCTAATCCAAGGGGCCACAAGCCCAGATAACTGTTCCAGCTCAATCAGTCCTCCCCTTATTTTACATCTGCAAAAGTCCCAACTATTTATGTTCCATTAAGGTGACTCTGGTGGCTGCAGAGCAGGGTTTTTTCCCCTCTCCTGAATGATGATATACCTCGATGTGCAAATAAACATTAAATTTAATTAAAGCTGAGGCCAAGATGAAGTGGCCTGCAGTAGACGGTGTGCAGATGAAAGGGGCTGCAAGAGAATGTTGGCTCCTTATCTGATGCAGGCAGTCAGCACGTGAGGGTTTAGAAGGGCTTTCAAACATCTCTACCTCTTCCTTTGCTTTTACTTAACTTTCTTTATTTTCATTGCTTGTAACTTGTAGAGCAGTTGTGAGCTAATAGCTTTGTAAGGCACTTTTCATCCACTTGTGCAGCTTTCAAAAGTGCTCAGCATTTCCTAATTCAATAGCAGCTTTGCCGTTGGCTTCAATGGAAGCACAAGTGAGACCAAGTGCCTCTTGAAAAACCACATTGGTTTCCCCTGGGTTTTCTCTTTTTGACTCTTAGTTCAGAGAATAAAGTCAGTAGCCTCATTAAGTCATAATTGTAACAGTTAAATTTTCAGCATATTCCTCAATTTCTGTTTGATCTCAGTATCACTAGACAGCGCTTTCCATGGGGCTGCAGTATGGGTGAGGGACCTACAGATATTAATTAGCTGTTCAGAGGTAATTGTCAAGGAAAAGTTCCTACTCAAATCAAATATGTACCTTTGCGTGTACATGGGAAAATTTCTCTTTTCTAATCCTGTGTGTTGGTTTTGCTCTGCATTTAACTGCTCAGTGTAGGGGAGTGCCCTGCTTCCCTTGGTGACCCCTGTCTAGCCTGGCTCCTTCCCTTCGTCAGTGACACTTGGTACCGCTGGGACATTTCCACCACACTGTTCTCTGCTGACTTCCAAGTATTATGAAGTATTTTTGTGTTTATTTATTTGAAAAGTTAAACCCACCTGGTCTGCTTTACATAAATACATGCTGAGATCTCCAAGGCCCCCATGTCTGCAGTGCAGTGTTTATCCACTTGGAGCAGAGATCAAGTTCTCCTTGCCTGGCACAACGTCAAGCATAATGGCACTAAGTAAGCCAAATCCTGAAAGCTTTGGGCAGTCTTTTATTTATCCTTGTTAGTCAGAACTCCCTCGACCACAGTGGGAACCGTCTCAGAACTGGGAAGCAACATATGGGTACGAACAGGAGCCTGCAGCTCCCAGCAATACATGCAGAGCTGAGGTGTCCCTGAACCCAAAAGGTCAGCTATGCTGATGTCTGGAGGTTTGCCAGAAAAATAAATCAGCTTTTTGGTTCTGAGAAGCCGTCAGTCTCTTTAAGGTGCCAAGGTGTGTGCCACACAGTGTCTATATGCAATGATTATACAGCTTTCCTTTTCTCCTGACAAACTTAAAGGTCTCTAGGTTTAAAGGGAGACCTTTTGCAAGAGTCAGCTGCAAGGCTGGAAAATGCACAGGTGCCTTATCCTGTTCACCACCTCCATCTCCTCTCATCCCTGGGGAGCAAGAGTCTATCTTGGGGCCAATAGAAAGTGTGCAGGAGATAAGGCTGTCAGGCTCATCTCTGCTTCCATTTGTTAAGTGAGTTTATTATGTGTTTAAACCCAGTGAAATGTTCAAAGAAGTTTGGTTTCTTTCTTGGAAGGCAAAGGTGGGAGGTGTAATGTCCAGGTATCACAGAAGACTAGCTTTGCTCATCCTTGCTGTCCATTAGGCTTGCACAGAGAGGAGCTCTGTCACCCAACATCACTTATTTCTAGATTAGCCTCCTGAATTCACATGCCCTACTGCAAGATAAATCAGTCCTCATTTCTATCCTTGTTCTTTTGCTTTACATTAGTATAAAGCTGCACACAAATGCAGCAGTTTAATAACTGCTTCCATCCTGGAAGGGGTTTAATAGAGGTTCTCCTCATCAATGGAGACAAAAATTGCATTTGTTGCTTTGGCCAGGGCAGTGCAGGTTACTGAAACCCCAGGCTAATCGTGTTGTTAAAGCACTCAGGCAGAAGTGGTTAAAATTTGGTGGCACAATCTATATCAATAGCTCCTTGTTTTCAATCAATTTTAGCTTGAAGGAGCAGCAACAAAGCTTTGATTAGCAAACTTGTCCACGCTGTTTGTCTGCGTGGGTCATGTAATTGAAATGCACTTTATTAGTGCAGGCAGAGCAAAATTATGTCAATGGCCACAAGAAATGCCTCTCGAATGAACACTGTGCTGTGATTTCTGCTGGGAAACTCATCATGGGTGAGAGGTTTGGGATCTGCTGTCTGTGATGTGACACTGCGTGTACAGGGATTTTGTATCCAAAACCCTGTATTTTTAAATCCAAAATCTGTACCTCCTCAGCTGTGTGCAACACACGTGTGTGTGTCTGTGCACATTTGTATGTATATGTATTAAATGGTTTCAGAGCTTTAAGCCAGTAATGCAAGGAAACCAAAATCACAGGGCATGATTTGCTCTGTGGTTTGGAGAGAACTTTATCTTCAGAGCATTCCCGCCTTCGGCATACCGAGCCCAGGCATTTCAAACAGGACACGATTTGCTGAGAAATGGGGTGAAAAAAGATACTTTTCGCATGATTGATATTCCTGGTTTGTGCATGTTTGCGCTGGGAGATGGGACGTTGCTGGGTGCCATCTCGATGGCCCTGAGTGCAGCAGAAGTCATTCCATTGCTTTACCCAGGATATACCTCTCTGCTGAATCCAGTTCTGGTCTATTCACGTCTTTTTATGACAATACCTCCTACTGCAGGTCAGTTTTATCCTGCCTTTAAATTGAGAACGTTTTCAATTTGGACTCCTATGAGAATGGTAAGATTTTTCCCCATTCACAGGCTTAGGACTAACCTGAAGTTCCTGGTCCCTCCAGGCTGAGTTGTTAGTAACCCAGAGGATTACTGAGATGAGAAATCACTCACTGGGAGAGAAAAATTCAGTCCTCTGGCTCTCGGCGTTGCCAAGAGGGTTAGGTTACTACGTCTAGTTGTGCTTTCTGTGACAGGGGTGTTTGGCTGCTGGGAGCTGGGCTGAGATCACCAAATATAATGTCGTTATCAAATCAGGTAACCCACCAGAAAATCTCTTCTCTTACTCCTGTTTCACCCCTTCTGAGCCTTTAAGAGCTAAATTTTTAAAAGATTATTGTAATGCTATAATCTGTTATCCCTGGTCTTATGTAAACAGCATGACTAACAGCAGCACGCAAAGCCACTGTCAAAGTCAATTAATTTGGGAGAGTGGGTAAGAAAATACACAACTTAGCAGTGCAGTGTTTCAGGGGGATTAAAGACGTGCAGAAACCTGAGACAGCATCCAAAAACATTAATTGATGCTGCATTTTCCAGGTATCTCAGTAAAGTCTGGATTAGGTTCAAATATTCCTCGAGCATCCGTGTATTAAATAATGGAAAGTTTTTAGTCTTGTACAGCCACAGGGTAAGGAGTTTGATTACTTCAACATCTTAATTTAAACTAAACAGGTGGTAGATTGTGATATTTGGCCAGAATCACAAAAATGAGAAGATAATCTGCCAGAATAATAAAATAAGTATTTCCAGCGTCTTTCTCTGGTCGCTGATGGAGTGTTTAGACTTGGTGCAATCAATGCTCTGTGTCTCTCAGGCAGGAACCCTCCTCCCAAAACTGCAGCCGCCTCGAGAGAGACCAGAAGTGCAGTTGTGCGTGGTCTCTCTCCATCATTCATTCAGAAGCCCCCTTGGTAGCATCAGAACCCTGCCTTGGTGAGATGGAGCCCCTGTACGAGCTGCTCAGAGCGGAGAAGTGGGAGAAAACAGAGGCCGTAGCTCCTGGCGTCGTGAGGAAGGGACCTGCGGATGAACTTTAGGAGGCTTGAAAGATTAAACAGCAGAAAAATTTGGCTTGACCGTAAGGAGTGGTTTGGGAACTAGTTACAGATGAGTGGGGAAAAAACCGGGAGGAGCAGCCTGTACATCTTAGGTACAAAGCTAATGAGAAGCCTACGGGACCTTCTACCGTTTCATTTTCCCAGTGTCCTGTTTGCTTCGCAGCTTTGAGGGGGAAACCGTGTTTTCCTTTCCTTGTAAACAGTCTGCGCAAAATATTCCGAGTGTGTCTGGATGCCGTCAGAGCTGACTAATGCTAATGAACCCACGAGTCAAATTTAGCCCTGTAATAAGTATGGGCTCATTTGAACTCGGCAGAATCTGCACACACTCAGGCTTACTTTGGCAGACACTTGCGCTTATCACCTGCTGAGCTTGATATTACTGCAGTCCTTTGGCCTGAAGAAGGAGGAATTAGGAGCAGCGATGAAAAAAAAACCTTTGGGCAGGCAGCTGGGTGGTTCGCAGCTACTAGGCAAGCGGTTGGTCCGCTGGAACTTCATCTGGATCTACTGTGCTCAGCGTGTTTGTTTGGATTGCCCTGCCTTTCGCAGAAAACCCGTATCCATTTCCAAGCTTAACTAGTTTCTTAAAGCACGGCAGTTGCCACGACTTTGAAACATAATCTGTGTAGATCTGCAGTAGCATTACATCAAATGCCTGGCTTCTTGTTTGTTGAGCTAATAAAAAAATCATCAGTGGTTTATCCTTCCACGAGGCTTCAGCGGCTGCAAAAGCAGTTAAGAGGGAACAAGCCAACTTTGCCCTGCTCCTGTTGATTTCCTATTGAACAGGCTATTAACTTTTAGAGACTCTGGTGGGGTGGTTTTTTTTCTGTGGCAAAGCCATTACGGGGTCACGAAGACTACGGTACTTCTGGGTGCAATTAAGATGAAGGCTTGCTAAGTCTTAGTTGTGTTGTTTAGAAGTGGCTCTTTTGCACCGGCTGTTTCCTTAGTCCTGGTTGTGCTCAGGAAAGTGTATTCCTGCATAATTTAAGGGTTCGGGAGACTGACTTCGTCAGAGCTGTGGATTTGGTGGCTGCTATTAAGCTGCCAGGCTGGGGCTTGCGGTGCTGAGGTCCACATGCCCACCATGGGGCGTTCAGTAGCCCCTGGACGTTTGCGTAATTCAGCAATCTGTTGAAATTGTGGGGAACCTAGTACAAGAGGGTGCTTAAGCCGCTCAATGAAACAATTTGAACATCACCCCAAAAGTAATAATGTAAATAAATTTGGTCCTGTTGTTAAGTTTGGTTTTAATTTTTCTTAATGTTAGAGATTATCTGAATCCAGGAGATCGTGATGAACCTTGGAACTCAGATTTTCCTATAGTAAATAAGTTGTAACTGTGGCTGAATCAGTATATTAACTCATTTCAGCAGTGAAAAGATTAAAAATAAACCTCTGATGCATTGATGTAAACCTTTTGTGAAGACTAATCGCTGATATAATTGCTTTTGTTCGTTAGTGTGTGGACAGCCCTGATCTGGAGTCCCACGAGAGCAGGACGAGGACAGACGTGCCTGTGTTGTGTCACCATTGTGTCTGAAACCCAACCTGGGGCCATGAAAAGGGAGTTTGGTCTTTACCTCCGAGAGACCTTGCCCTCTCTTGAGGCCGCTAATGAATGCAAATTAGCTGGAGGGCCTTGGTTTGGTTTCGGTCTCTCGAGGATGCTGTGCCTGCACTTGCTGGAGATGGAGGGATCTGGGTGAGGATCCTGCTTCCTGGTGCTTCCACTCAAGCCTGGTTCTCCACACACATGCTGATCAGTACTTACAAGTGTCATCTGCTTGACTTCAGGAAAAATTTGAAAAAAACCCAGCATTTGAGCAGAAGAAATTAAGTTTTAAATCTGCCTTCTAAAACATGGAGGCTTTGAGCCTGTCTGAGATGAGGCTTGTGTGGGTTTAGACCAGGGTGCAAGTTCTTCTTGAACAATCAATGTAGCTCAGTCCCGACTTGGCCAAAGCATCGAGCTCTGGCATCAGTTAAATATTTACATTCCCCCCTTTTTTTATATATAAATTGTGCTCTATTAGCATACGTTTCACAGTGTATCCTTGTGTTCCAGCCTCTTTATAAATTTGGCAGTTTGTACATTAATCAACATCAACCCATGTAAAATCCGAGGCATGAGGCTGAAGCCGTCAAACGGGCAGCATTTACTGTTTCATCATACGCAGCCAATAAGTCATGTTGCAATGTATGCCTCGCACCAAGAGGATATGGTATAAAATGGAGCGTGTTTACACTAGGGAGACTTCTGTGTATTTAAGAAGTAATTGTTTCGGGGCCGTTCATTAATTCATGAGCTGACACGGGTACGTTTTTCCTCGCTGCAACAAAAATAATTATCGAGCTCAAAAAATAATCGTGAATTTGCACATGGCAGGCTTTGACTGTAATTTTCTTCGCCAGTTATAAGGGTCTAATTGTAGATTGCTGGGAGCCTTATCCATTTCAATCATTTCTGGCCCTCAAGTGCTGAGGTGCAAGGAGTTACGGTGCGCTGGGATTTATGGTGGAGGTAAATGATCTCTTGTTTGCCCTCTCCGTGCTTGGCTGGGTTTGCCGCCTTTAAAGCTTTTTGCGGGTGGATTTAGTGCAGTGGCACTGATGGAAGCCAGGGACAAGCGAGCAGGTGCAATGCAAAGCCCTCTCCAGGCACTTCATCCTTCGTCTGCAGACACTTCTGTCCCTCCCAGCCCTGCACTTGTGGGCGCTGCTCGGTCTGCCGTCTTGTGAGATAAAGAAATGGGAACCTGTGTGGATGTTGTGGCAGCAGAGGGGCAGGCACACACACACCCCATCCCCCCCAAAACGCTTGAGCATGGCATTGATGCCTTTAGGAAAGCAAGTTTGCATTGTAAGCGTGGGCTGTGGAGCACTCAGAGTCTCAAGGACATCTTGGCTTTGCAAGAGACTCTCTTCTCGTTGCTTGGAGGGATCTCAACACTCTTCAGACTCGGGACCCTTTTTGGGGGGTTGTTAGGGAAACCTCCATCTCGGGCAACCCAGATGTTCCTACCAGAGCGTTGCCCCCAGAAAGCGCCTAACAGAGAACGTTGCCTCCTGCTGTTCCTCCCTTGACCCTTCCTCATCATTCCTGGTGTTCCAACATCTTCACCTAGCAGTGACATCTTTCTCCATCTCTCTGCCCTCTTGATATTGTGGTGTTTTTCTGTGACTCATCTTGTTTCTTGTCACATCCTCTTAGCCCAGACTAGCCACCCAGTAATTTCTTGCTGCCACTCTTAATTTTTTGCTTCCTCCTGTTGCAGTCAACCGGTTTCCTTTGTGTGGTTCCCCACTTCCACTTTCTCCTCTGTCTTTCCACCAGTCTGAGGTGCTCAGAAGAGACTAGCTCAGGGCATGGAAAAAAATCCTGTATTATTTCAGGTGGGTTTGGAGAGAAGGGAAATTTGCATTTATTATGCAAATTCCCCAAACTTTGTAGGTCTGCTGAGCTGTGCTGCCTTCCAGGGTTATTACTGAAGAAGAACCAGGCTCTCTGATATCTGTGCCCAATAAAACCTGCCTTTATGGGAAAGAAAAAGACGACGTTCCTCCAATAGCTTGCTTCCGCATCCCTTGTGCTTCGGCTTGAGCAGAGTACAGATAATTCTTCCTAGGAAAAGGTAGATGTCCGGTGAGTTTGTGCAGCGCAGGATCACGCCTGGTCCTGCAGGAACGCCGAGCAGAGCGTTTTCAGCGCGAGGCTCCCGCGCCTTGAGGTTCACGTCTGGTGGACGTGTGTCAGGAGCGCCCATCGTAGCCACATTTCTGCAGTTCGTAAGCACAAAGAGTCAACTGTGAGCCATGAAACGCTGGCGTTCAGCCAACTGGCCATTTCTTTTCTTCGTTCCCTGTCATTAAAGCTGTGGGTTGCTCCAGGGTGCAGTGTTTTGCTCTTCTTAAGTGGAACTGTTAACGACCCAATTTAGAGCAATGTAAAGTGCACCCAGATTCCACAGTGACTTCTAAATCCATATAACATTAATGATAATCTGTAATTAATAGCTGCAATCAAAAGGAATTGTAGTTCAGTAATTAGAAATTTAGGAGTAAAGTATTAGCATATAAGAAAAGCCTCTTAAAAACCTCTTCTTCCAAGAGATGGCTCTGATCCCATGGAAGAAAGCAATTTTTAACTGATATGGCCTTAGCCAAAGGGCAAGTTACTAAAAATATTGCAGTCTACCCTGACTTGTGTAGATCATTAGACTCCTACCAAAATTTTTAAAGGTATTTTAAGAGTTTGCAGATATTCAGTACGTAGCAATCACATAGTTTTCTGATTATATTGCCTATTGATATTCCAGAACAATGTGTTTGAGAATAAGCTTTAATCTCCCCAGTAGGCCTTTTGGGGTGGGTATTAGTGGTAAGTAGAGGAAGCCCCCCAGTGACTGCCCACCTTTGAGCCAAAAGCTTTCCTGGTGTATCCTCACTGGTGATAGCAGATCTGCAAGAGAAGGTAAGGCAGGAGGTGTCAGGTGCATGCAGAGCTCTTGGCTTCCTGCCCTGCAATCACACATAGGGAACCGTGATTCTTTCTGATGAGGCATCATAAACGGGCTAATCCTTCAATTTATCTCCAGCCCTCGGGAGCTGGAGGCATTTAGAAAGACTCCCAGGCAGAGAGGTTGCTCGTTGCGTACGTGCTGATGAAAGTGCCAGTAGCAGCGATGAGGTGCTCTGATAGATGGAATAGGCTGTGGTATAAATGAAGTTCCTAACAGTTTCCAGTCCTGCGCTAAATTAAATCATCCTGCTGCACGTCTCACTTTTGAAGCTGAAAATTAATGTATTCTATATCTGAAATCCACAGAGCTTGAATTGTTCGTTGGTGTTGAAAATTTCCCTATCTAATGCCAATTATTAAGCTACCCCAGGCTATCAATAATGATGAAGTACGCATAAATCACAGACAGATATGCTTGAAAGTTTTCCATTCTAAGAATGTGAACAAAATTAACCATTTGAAAGTTATTAGCATCATGCAGTATCATCTCTGCCCCTGTGTGGAAGGAGTTCCAGCAGGTCCTGTGCCAGCAGAAAGTGCAGTTTCTGACACAGGGATGGCAGGAGTTCTGAACTCTGCAGGAATCATCTGGTAAACTCTTATCTCTTGGATCTGCCCATGCAAGGGTTTGGCAGAGAAAGCTTTGCATTTGCTTTATCAGCCATAGAATAACCAGGGGGAGCAAAGGTAAGTAGTTAATGTTAAACATCCGAAGGAGACATGCCATCGTGCGGCATTTCATCCTGCTCTTAGTTAATCATGGAATCACAGAATGGTATGCGGTTGAAAGGGACCTTTGGAGATCATCTTGTCCAGCCCCCTGCCACAGCAGAGTCACCCAGAGCAGGTTGGAGATGGGGTTTGAATATCTCCAGAGAAGGAGACTCCACCACCCCTCTGGGCAGCCTGTTCCAGGGCTCTGCCACCCTCACAGGAAAGAAGTTTTTCCTCATGTTGAGATGGAATTTCCCATGTTCCAGTTTGTGCCCAGTGCCCCTTGTCCTGTCACTGGGCACCACTGAGAAGAGTCTGGCCTCAACCTCTTCACACCCACCCTTTGCATATTTATAAGATATAGTCTGTTCTCTGGCAGTTCTTTTGTATATAATTTGGAGGCTCTTCTCTTTCAAAATATTTAAAATGCAGTACGAAGGGCAGCAGCTTCACCTGAACATGGCAGGTTGAGTCTCTTTGCGGGAGTATATTTTTAACATGGACCATTTGCTGTAGACTATATATATACCGTATCTTTTATACATCATCATGTACAGAAATTGCTGTATTGCAGAATCACAAGGGGTTGGAAGGGACCTCTGGACATCATCTAGTCCAACCCCCTGCCAAAGCAGGTCCACCCAGAGCAGGTTGCACAGGAACATGTCCAGGTGGGGTTTGAATGTCTCCA
>JAOXNO010000004.1:32368490-32379303 GCA_028565335.1 Limnodromus scolopaceus
GGGCTCTGCCACCCTCAAAGTGAAGAAGTTCCTCCTCATGTTTAGGTGGAACTTCTTATGTTCAAGTTTGTGCCCATGTATATATTCATAACTGATAAATGGAAGATTAGTCATATGGCATACTATTAAAGGCAGAATATTCTCCTATATAGTCTATATAATATATTCTCCTGGAGAATATACTTGAAGAGCAGAAATGTTCTCAACAATTTCCCGTCTTCGTGCAGTTTTGCCTCGTTCAACTGACTGAGGTTTTTCTGTGATTCCTGCCTCCTTTTGAAGCACAAGAACTGTGTAATGCAGACACGTCTACTGACGCGCAGAGGTACTGATGTCATTAAAATAAAATCCTTTTGCACATGAAAGATATAGGCAAAATTTGAGGTATATAGTATGGAAATTTCAGGCCGGTGCCAATTTTTAAACAGACAAGAAAATTAGTAAATAATAGGCCGTATCCATTACAGTCTGCAGAAAGTATGTCTAGATTTCCTTCAGCACCTCCAGGGTGGGCTGTGGATGGGCTGGTGATTGCAAAACGTGGTATCTCGGGAGATCAGATGAAAATGTGTGGGGAACTTACAAAGGATCAGTGAAACAGAAAAGGCAAAAGGGGAAAAAAAAAAAAAAAGGAGATGAGGGAGATAGACCTGAGAAGAAAAACAGCCGCAAGGCATATCTGTGGGAAGATCCTGGAAGAGATCAGTCAGGTAGGAAGGAGACAGAGAGAAAGATGAAGCGTCGGTCTGGAATGTGCAGAAAAGCAAAAAATACTGAGCGAGCACTTAGTATAATTAGGTTTTGCTCTAAGTCTGTATAACTTTATCTGTGATTCCTGGCTTCCTAATGTTATATCCAAGTAGGATAGCTGAAGAGTCTATTTTCTGCAGATTTTTTATTCACCTTTTTTAAGGAGGCACTGATGTTTTTAGTAGATCTGCTGCTATAAAATATTCATCTGTGATTTGGCCAAAACAGTTGTGCCCAAATCTCTTGGTAAGTTATCCTGTCTTGGCCCTCCTGACAGCATGGGGTAGCTCCCCGTTTGTGTCTGTAGTAACGTCTTGCCCAATCTTGTTTTTAGTGTCTCGTGAAATTGGGGTTTTATCACTTCCTTGGACAAAATCCTCCGTAGGACAACGAATCTCACTTGGGGTGGGCTTTCTACACGGCTTCAGAAAGAGATTCGCAAATGGAAAACTTTCTTTTATTTAGTTTAAACATTCGTTTTGTATAGTTTATCTTATTACTCAGACTTCTAAATGCGCACTCTAAGTACCTCCCTGCTCTTTTTGCTGTTTTGGGTATTCTGCAGTGAGATCTGAGTTGCATATGTTGCAGTCATGTTCATATTTGTATCAGAAAAAATTGCTTACTCTCAAGTATATATATAACTATATAATTAAGGTATTAATTAGGGTATGGAATGACCTATATATAAAGATGAGATATGAAGTAAGACAGAGGATGCCCATGAAGGACACACTTTGAATTTTTTGTTTGTGTGCTTGAACTAGACCTATCTTCCAGCTTAAAAAAAGGTGGTTTTGCAAGACCTGGGATTTTCATCTGAGCACCCAGAAGAAAGCCTGTCCCAGGCAGGAATTGTACTGGATGTGTATGTTCCTACGCTCAGCAGCCGTACAGACCTCATGCATTGCTTGTAGGAAGCAGAATATCCACATTCTTAGACTTATTTTGCTCTCAGCTTTGTTTCTATATAGCAGATTTATTCCCCATTGAAACCTTCAGTTATTTCTGAGTTGAGTGTCATCTTAGTTATCTCCCTTCTTCCTGTTTTGACTTATATTCTCTTTACTTTGCATTACGAGTGCATCAGGTAGAGATATTAATTAGGCTGGGCAGGGGGCCTGGATCTTCTCCTTTTGGGTTCTGTGGCCAGGGGAGGAGGCTGCCGTGTCCTCTTGATGGGTCTGTGAGCGTGACAGCCCAACCACCGGAGCCCTGAGTAATGGTTGCTTCTGGTGAGAAAATGAGACAGTAGTGTGTGCCGGCGATAAGAGCTGGCTCTGTAGTTTTTCTTCAGAGGCAGACTTTTGTAAACCTTATTGAAGTTTATTTAATCACAAAGGCTTTAAAAGGACTGACTTGTGTGAAATTCACTCTGCGCTTATGCAATATGGTATTAAAATCAGATGTTAGCCAACTTCTCTGTGGGGAGTGTATTTGAACACACTTTACTTGGCTTTTCACAAGGGTTATAATTGACTGTTGTGATTTCTCATTAACTTAAGAGCAACGTTTCTTAATAGTGATAGAGATTTGTACAGATAGTTATCTTTCCAGTATTAAGGATAAGATTCGTCATTCATCTGGAATGATTTCATCTATATATAAAATCTTAACGGGATAATGGTTCTCTCTGCTGATCACATTTCGCAGGTTGACTTTTTTCCGAAGCAAATCTTACTGTTCAGGTAGTAAAAGCAGGGCATAGGAGGGCATTTTTAACAATGAAGGATTTATTTTTAAACACCTCATTTGAAATCCAGTTGCAATATTAAGCAGATATATTGACAGCAAGTGGACAAGCCTGTTCTGGTGCCCCAAATGCACCTCGCTGTGTGTAAATCCTATATATGGGATTTAGATGATGAAGGGAGCAGTTGGTTAGCGGGAGTTTAAAGGTTGGGGGGGTGAACGGATGGGCCGTGGCCAACTGGAGGGATGGACACTGAGCATCGCTCCCTGGTCTCCTCTGAGCTCTCGTGGGTGGAATAGCTGTAGCTGTCTTGCATTTGGGGTGACCTTCCTGGTGCTTCAGCTCTTTGACCTGCTCACACATGGTGGGTCCCAAAAGAGGAAAAAAAGTCCTACTCATTCCCAGCCTGGTTTTTTAAACGCATTTTCCTCCTGGAGGCAGAGTTACTGAGCGAGGCAGATCAGGAGGTGGGTTTGATTCCAGGGGAAGAACGAATTTGCTCAGAGGAGGCTTTGATCCTCCTCCCGTCCATGACTCATCTCTCTCCACGGGCTGGCTGGGAGCTCACCTTCCGACAGAGCCTGCCTCGGATTTGGCCTGAGTGTTCTAACATCATTTTTCCAAGGAGAGGTATCACTGCTCTCACGTTCATGCACAGCAGGCCAGAGGCGTCACAGATAGAAATTTAAAACTCCTGCATATCTTATGGACTTCTTTGCTGGGATACTTTTGTTTTCTGCATTAACTTGGAATAGATGGTATCTCTCCAAGCTGTGTAACTGCTCTGCATGTTGCTTTCAGTCAAATAAAATGTTTATTAAGGGCACAGGAATACGTTGCTCTCAAATCAGAGCTTTAATTCAGGAATACCAGAAAATTACCAGTTACCAGCCTGGAGGACTACCTCACAAATTGTAAAGTTTGTTCTTCTAATGTGGTATTTTCTGTAGAGAAGCTGATGGATGTCTGCTTTGTGGGATTTATGGTCATGTTTTCAAAGCCTGTTTAAGAATAAGCATTAATATAAACACTCTGGAGTTCTAAATAGCAAAATACTGCATTTGGTCATGTTCTTGTTAGTACTTTTCCTTTCATTTTGCTTAATGTGTGTTAGGTGTTTGCAGAATATGGTTTATTTGTGGGTTCTTTAATAATAGAGTATTTCCAGGTGAGCAAAAGTAGTATTACCTACAGAAGATATATTGTCAAGTGCAAAACTTGAATGTGTGAGCCATGTGAATGACATAACCTATCACCCATGGGTTTGAGAGGTGCCCAGTGGCCATAAGAGATGAACCTGTTTGGTCTCAGCAGGAGGTGTGAGAGGCAACGGCACCTCAGATCCCATTCTGGGAGGGGTTTCACCACAAGCCAACAGGAACTGCCCCTTTTTTTTGGGCAGGAGGGATGGAAGGACCAGGGGAGATGTAGAAGATCGAGCATTCCAACCTCCAGTACCAGCCTGACACCAACCAGGTCCTGGTCAGCATTTGGCCACTGGTTATTTGTCATCTACCCCACGTCTCAGCTTTAGCCTCAGAGGAAATCCGTTGACCATGGTCACAGTCACCATGAAGGTGATATTAGCATTGGATCAGTTTTCTTTTCCTTAAACCTTGCAGGTCTTTCAGCCACGAGGTCCCTAAAATTTGGGTTAGGTAAGAAGCTCAACTGTTGAAAAGTAAAGAACGAGGAGGGATGGACACAGCGGGCCAGAATCTCAGCTTGTGTAAAAAAGGTGTCACTGCTGACTTGAGAGCGATGCCATTTTACATGGGCTGAGGATCGGTCCCCGTCAGAGGGTTTCTGCCCTGCGTATCTGCACAGGCCAGGGACCACGTTCGTAGGTGAGTTATAATGCCTTCAAATTCCCTGTTTACGTTGGAAATACTTGACGGAGTCTTAAATAAGCACTGCTACCAGGTGGGCTTTTAAGAAAGACGATATTTATAATAAGTGTAGTGGCTGTGTCTGAACTTAACAGCTTCATGCATTTGTATGACTTTGTGTTTACAATTTTCTCGTGATTTTTAAATGAAATAGAATAGTCGCTAACCGGTCAAATAAACGCAGAATATCTTTGCATATCCTTGCACTGCCAGAGTTTTATGAGCGAAATTGTTTTGTAGTTCAAAGATGTCTGGGAACAAGCTATGGGGGTGGTGTTGAAATTAAAAACAATACTCTTCAAAATATTCCTGTTCTCGTTTGGGATCCCACTGATGCTCAGCATCCTGACTCTGCGCTCACCATGCACCTGTGGGATGGAGTGAAATCACCCGGCAATGGGGTGATTTCCAGCCACAGGGTGCTAATTTGGGGTGAGGCTATTTAGAATCTCGCTGAGATCTTGCTGCTGCCACGTTGAGCACTGCTTGTTTTTATTTCAGATTCACTCCCACGTTCAGGGCCCCAGCTCTCCTCTCCATGGCTCTCCTCCTTCTCCTGGTCGGGTTTCCTGGGGCTGGGTGGACTCAGGGAATTAGGAGGTGTGGTGCATTTCCGTGCCATGTAATGTGTGTGCACACCCCTTCTTCCCACCCTTCCCACCATCACTCACTCAGTCTCATATATATGTGTATTAATCCCCGGGGGGTGACTCTGAGAGGTTGCGCTCCAAAAGCAATCCATCCCAGATGCTTGCAGAGCCTCATAAGGCTTAGGAGGGGACAGTAATTCCCCCCTCTCCATGGGATGACGGGTTCATACTGCTGAATGTGACTTTACAAAGGGCCTCAGGGAACCCAAAAAACATCTGGTGACGGATACTGCACCCATTGGGGTGTGGGAGACTCTACCATGGCAGTTACACACCAGGGTCCTCATAGGGGTTTTTGATTAAATCACTGATGTTTGGATACAGGGAGTTGTTTTACTATGACCTATAGCTGGGGCTGGAATGATGCTGGTGGTTCCCTTAACACCATCCTCTCTGTACGATTTACTGTTTGCATGTTAAAAAAAAGGTAAAAATACCTTTTTGACTTAAGACTAAAGTCAACTTATTGTTGACTTATTATTATTATAATTCAACTTATTCTTGAAAAGGAAAAAAATATCATAGCAATGAGAAAATGCTACTGATGAGCAGATCGGGCTTTTCAGGCTGTGTTTACAGGAGTCGTAGGAAGATTTTTTCATACAAGAAGCCCTATTAACTTCGGTGCATAGACTGCGTCTCGTCTTGCGCGCACGGGTTTGCAGGATTAAAATGGCTTGTAAATGTTAATAGATAACATGTTTGGCAACCTCATAGCGCTTGTGTTTTTCTTAGCTGTGGCGCTGCAGAGTCTTTCTACCTCTATTAAAACGCGTGGAGGGATTTCAAGGTGGGCCGAATACGTCTCAAAGACTGGTTGCTTAATTAACACGAGGCCTCCCGGTGACAGCGTTGCAAAACAAACTCCAGCGCTGGCCCGGTGCCTTTTTCCACTTCGCTGGTTCTGCTGCCCACATGTCTCAGCCTGCCAACACGCAGCGTCGAGTGCGTTTTAATAGCTGCTGTTCTTCAAATAATTTTATTACTGTGACAGCAACTTTATAAACGCCTCTTACTGTCCTGATGATACAGAATCAATATATTAACGGCAACTTTTTTTTTTTCTCCTATCTTTCCCTTCCAGGAGCAAATTCATCAGTTGTTGCTGACTTCATGCCTACATCATCATGGAACATCTCAAGTGAATTAGATAAAGGTAAGTTGGAAAAAAAAAAAAAAAAGTTGTTACATCAGATTTAAAAATTTCAATTCTTCTTCTTGACTTGGCCCAATTAGCAAGCAAAAAGGTGAGAGGGCATTTAAGATAAACCTTTTTTTGCTTTTTGATCATTTGACATTTAATTATGTGTGGTTCTGTGATTTCTGGAGAATGCTGCATTCGTTTCTTGGTCTAGTAAAATGTTCCACATGGTAAAAATATTTCAAGATGTGAGTTTTCTTGGTTTATGAACTGCTTGACATTTTGTCTGGTGGATCTTATGATTTGAACTCAAAATTAACAAGCGTCAGGCAGTCAGTGTGCCTTGATGTGTTTTATTTTGAAATTTTGAGGCTTTAAGTTAAGAGATGGGGGAAATACATTTGCAGGTGGTAATTATGTGTGATTTGGAGCTCTCTGAAGGGTATGTATTGTGAAAAAAGGGATGTATTTCTCATTCCCCTTACTTTTGTAAATTATGCACCACCAATTATTTAAGCCAAATTGTTTAACTTCCTCTATCCCTTATTGCAAGGCAGTGGCCTGCAGCTCCTGAGTCAGTCTGACCTCTGAAATGCTCCTAACGTAACGTTTGGAGTGGTGGATGCCATTAGCCACACTAACTGTGCAGTTTGTCAACCACTCTTCTCATTCGCTTATAACTTTGCCAACCAGTAACTATTTAGACTGAAATTTCCCATAGTGGAGTTCTGCCACAGATGGTTTTTTCCAAATGTTTTTGTCTGTATGTTGTTAATGTGGGTTTTTTTATGAACATGTGTTTATAATGTTTTATGTGTAAGCATAAATATGCTTTCTGTGCTTAAATATGAAGAGAATACGTAGTTCTGGGTACTTTAAGGCAAGGCTGACTCTTTCACGTCTGCCTTCCCACCGGGGAAGGAGCAGGACTTTCTGGTGATCCAGGACATGTTGGAGACAACGAAAGTCAAAGGGCTTGTGTTGCTGGTGGGAAAGGGAGAAAAGCGTGTAGTCATTAAGCGGAGGATTCCTGGTTCACGGCAAATTGGTGAAAGAAGGATTTGACAGAGTGGATGTCTTATCCCGCTGCAGTGATTTATCCAAGTGCCCATGGCAGGTCTGTAGTTCTGGCCTATGCATTGGGAATGTCCCAAAGCTGCCGAGGACCAAGGGCAGTGGTTCCCAAACAGGATGCCTCTGTGTTTCTTTCTTTCTTTGGCAGCTTGCTTTGGTTTTCCAAGAAATAAATAAGTGGCATTTACAAGCAACCTTTACTGATCTACAGGGTAGATTTTTCTCTAGGAACCCACCCCATGGTCACAGGAGAAGACACGGTTGCACTTTGTAGAAGTGGTTGAAGTATTTTTTTGCAAATGATCATTGGTGATATATTCTTTGTTTTCCACTGTGAGCCCAGGGGTTCAATTGGTAGAGCACCCACAGATTGCTGTATATCACAGGGAACGCTGTGCACCTCCAGCCAAAACCTAGAGAGAGGGAAAGGTACAGAAGAAATAGTGAAGATAATGTCATTTTGCAGTAAATTGTATTTGATTTGTGCTGAGAAATAGCCCTCAGTACCTTCTTTGTTCTGATTCCTAATGGGAGGGTTTGTGTAGATGGGTTTCTTATGGCCAGGGTGATTTTTATCCCATATTTTGGGTAGGCTTTCTCTCGGCTGGTAGTTCAGATGCTCCAGTTTTTGCAGTAGCGTGTGCCCCAGGTGGGCACTTTCCAAATCCGTGGTGAAACAGGGAGACTCCTGCCTCCTTTGATGTCGGCTTTATTCAAGCTACTCTCCAAGCCAGGTTGTATCAGCCAGGGTTCAGTTGTCCCACCCTGCCTCTGTCAAAAAGCAGCAGCTCCAGAGCAAGTAGAGGTGAGACTTGGGGTGACTGCCACCATCCTGGATGTTGGGTCATGGTAAGCCAAAGCCACACTTACCCTTTCTGTGCCAGCGCTGAGCCCGGCCTCTGCATTAGCAATTAAACCATTTCCCGCGTTACTTCCATGGCACCTGCTCCTGAGCTATATTGTCAGAAACAGGTAAAATGAAGTTTCACGCTCTTAATCCACCTGGAATGCGGCAATTAGCACTGGTTGGGCTGAATCTTGCATTCCTGGGGGATTACCGGCCCCTTTTGCTCGACCTGATTAGCATTTAGACTGCTGTTAAGCTTACACACCTAAACATGGATTTACATATGTGATTAAAATGCATTTGCTGCCCGAAAAGCTGAGTCAGAGGGGCGGATTCTCCCGGTGTGCCTACGAGCGAGGTAACACGCACACGTTTTGTCTTGTCTGAGAGAGAAGCAGGGGCTTTAATGTGGGAGCCGCTGGTTCCACTCAAGGTCTTTGAACCTCTCGCTTGTATAAAGCAAAATCCACTGGGGCGCATGCCGACCTGGGGAGGCGAAACCTCAGAGGAGAAAATTAGGCACACACTTCGTTTCCATTTCTTTTGCAAACAAGCATCTCAAGAAATCAACATATCCACTTGTCCTTGCTGCAGTCAGCCGTGAGGTCACGCAGGCGTCCCGGTAAAACTCATTTTAAAGCCTATTAAGTTCACCACATGAAAGTGGTTTCCAGCCAGATTTCCCAATTAAATGGCTGTCCACAGAAGTGGCTCTAAACTCTACCTGCTGCCTTTTGGAAATGAGCGTCCCTTCCTCGGATCTCTCTCCTGTCTTTGGGAAGCAGGAACACCTCACGGTCTTGGTAAACAATATTCTGCATTTCGAAATAATTACTTAATATGGTACTTTCCTTAGCTCGGTGAGTTCTGCAGTGATTATCTTACAACTGAGCCCTATTCAGGTTTCAATTTCTATTAAATAAGCTAAATCGACAGCATTAAACAGTTGCCTGTTTAT
This sequence comes from Limnodromus scolopaceus, assembly GCA_028565335.1. Taxonomy (NCBI): domain Eukaryota; kingdom Metazoa; phylum Chordata; class Aves; order Charadriiformes; family Scolopacidae; genus Limnodromus; species Limnodromus scolopaceus. Next base: position 32,377,493 of record JAOXNO010000004.1, read on the forward strand.
TCTTTTTAACAGGAAATGAATTTAAAAGAGACGCAGCCACCCGTGAAGAGCTGTTGAAAGCAACGATTGATGAGAGGGAGGAGGTGGTTTCTCACCATAACCTTAAAAAAACAAACAAACTGTGCATAAAAAATAAAAAAAATAATCATTTTTAAAATGGGAGAAATTTAGCTATGAGCGTTTCTCTCTTTTCCGACTGGTAAATCATGGCGTGCGGAGGCAATGCCATGAGGGAAGAAGAGAAATGAAAACGTGATCCAGTAAATATTTAATTATGTAAGGAGAAATAAGTGAACTTCAGTGGAAAAGAAGGGGCTCTGGTGGTGGGAAAAGGCCTGTCTCACAGGGTTGGTGGCAGAATGAGAAGCCCTTCACCCCTAGGTTGCTAGCGGAGATTTCCCTTCGTGGGCAGGAGATTTCCAGCAGGGACCCTGGCTCTTTGGAGAAGGTCCCACATGGCCTTGTAGGCTCCCAACGCTCGCCATGGAACAGACATTCCCTCTTGGTGGCTTAAAGCAATTTCCTTAACCAGAAATGGTTTGCCATCGGCTGCAGCAATAGATGGCATCTGAGGCAAAACAAAAAGGGCCAGATGAAATTGGGAGTAAGCGAAGTTCACGGTGATGCTCTGCCCTGGTGCTGGTGTCCAGGGTCCGTGCTCCATTCCTAAATGTGACGCTTTTTTGGGGTGTGTCAGCAGGCGAGGGAGCAAGGCAGGTGGCCCTGGGCACTTTTTCCCCTGTTGCTTAAGGCACTCTGGTTTCTCTTTTCTCCTTGCCTGTGCCTTGCCTCCCCTCTCTCCCCTTACCCCATGAGACAAGCTCCTGCTCCAGCTCTTTGTTTGAGAAACCTTCTGATTTAGCATGAGCTCTTCTTTTCCCTGATCCTTTTTCAAAAAGATGAAGAGCCCTTCATTCTCCTGCTTCTCTTCCACAAAAATGATTGTGGATGGGTAGGCGTTTCCTTCTGTCAGATGTTGGTTTATTTACGAAGAAGTAGGTAGGCCTGCATTTGAATGAGAGCCTATTTACATCTGGTACAGCAGAGGAATTGTTTGGGAACTCTTCATCCTTAGGCAAAGATAAAATTGGAGTCTTTGCCAAGAAAAAGTCAGCTTTGAAATATTGTTTTCTTTTAACTGTAAGTAGAATTCAACTTTGGTGAACGTTCACTGGAATAGGATTCTCTACGGGATTGATAAGAGAATGATGCCGATGCCGTTGCTGTGGCTCCTCCTGATCGGGTCCTCCCTGGTCCCCTCATGTCCAACTGCAGTCCCCTCAGGAGCTCGTTCCACCATGGCAATGCACAAGGATGTGTCCTGGCCATGGTTGAGCCAGAGCCAACGACACCGGTGCTGGGGTGCAGGATGTTACCACATTGCTCGTACCTCCTTCTCCTCCCGGGAGCTTTTCCCTCGGTCCTTCGGTTTCCAAAGAAAACCTATTAGTGTGAGGTTTAGCAGATATGGCCTATTTTCCTTTCCCTTTTCACAGCCCGTCTGCTTTGGCAAACAAGTATGAAATGTTAGAATGAGCCAGGGCTTGGGAACCATTTTCGTTTCCAGAGATCCATGATCCCAAGCCCAGACTTTGAGCTTCCCACTGCACACAGCCGCTCTTGCGTGGCATAGGCCTTGTGGTCAGTGCTGCGGCAGCACTTAGCAGTCTTCCGGTGTTGTATGGAAAGCCATCATTCCCCAGGATTTCACAAAATCCTGGGGAATTTGGGAAATTGCTGGGGCTGTTTAGTTTGAGGAAGAGGAGGCTGAGGGGAGACCTCATCACTCTCTACAACTACTTGAAAGGACA
>JAOXNO010000004.1:32379787-32396972 GCA_028565335.1 Limnodromus scolopaceus
TTGGAGGGGGCTTGGAGCAAGCTGGTGTGGTGGGAGGTGTCTCTGCCCATGGCAGGGGGTTGGAATGGGATGGTCTTCAAGGTCCCTTCCAACTCTAACCATTCTGTGATTTCAATACAAGGATCACTTATAGCAAGCATCCCTCCTGTGGGATGGTCTGTGGGTCCAGAGCAGAAAATAATCGTGTAAGGCCAAAACAAGGGGTGGGAGAGCTCCAGTACTTGTGTCACTACCCTGTGCATGGGACTGGGTGTCTTTAACTTCTTGGAGATCCTTGTGCAGGCCGAGCATCCCCTGGCAGGGTGGGCTGGAGGTCATGGAGTGCAGAAGGGGCTGCAGGACATCCTGGTGGGTACATGTTCTGATGGACCCTTTGGGTCTGGGGGCTTCCTAAGGGGAGAAGTAAGCCTTGCCATCCTTACTGATGAATCCAGGCTAAAGCTGTCACCTTGGCAAGTCTTTCCAGGCAGGGCAATGACCTGGCCATGAGTTCTTCTAGGGAAAATCTTTCTGATGTCCCAGGGAGAATTTGACTCTTAGGCAAACTACATCTTAAAAAACATAAACAAAACCAAACGTGGAGAAAACCAGGTGGATCGAGACCTCCTGACTTTGGCCCCAGTTCTTTAGAGATTTCCAGATTTTCTTTTGAAATCACTGGATGTGAATTTGATACACGTGGTGAAAGGGGAAGAATTACAGCTTTCACATTTATGCACAATTTACCTTTTTATTTTCCTTTATTATCTGGGGGATATTCGGTAAATCAAGCTCCCCTGATGGGGCTCAGGATTCTGATTCTATTTGTGGGGTCCCGTTAGTAGCGAGGCAGTAAATTACTGCTACTTTGTTTGAAAATTTTTTTAGCCACAGTACATTAGCTCCTTTTGTTTGCTTTTCCACTGACGGAGTGTACGTTTTTATTTGAGAATTTGTGTTTCTTGAATGTCTCATTTATAAATAATACAGGGTGTGAAATTCGAAGGTCACAGAACACAACCTGGAAGAGAAACCACCCCCAGTAATGTTGGGCATTCATGGCAAAAACATTCCACAAAATGCTTCCCTCGCATGGGATTTTTTATATAACTTCAGTTTGTGCAGTGAATATCTGACCATTATGCATAAGGTAACTATATATAATAACCTTTTCCTGGCTCATCCAGCTATCTTTGTTTATTTGAAAGATTGATAGATCAGAGGGTCAAGGGACGTGTTTTATTGTAAGTTTCTGTTCCAAATTTCCTGACATTTTTGGTTTAAAAAAAAAAATAGACCTTTAAAAGGCACAGAAAGGGCTAATAAGAACCAGATCCTAAAGTGATGCTATGTCAAAATGTCAAAAATAACAGCTTTTCTTTGACTCTGCAGCATTAATCTTAAGGCACATACCTTTCTATACAGCCTGCCTTTAATAGCTTGAGTTTTTGTACGTGGCTTTTTACTGCAGAGCAGCTTCTAAAGTGACAACAAAATCCCTTGATGGGTTTCAGTAGTTGGGTTTACAGCTGGATGTGGACATTTGTTTACCTATTCCAAATCACTTTTTTCGTGATAAAGTTTAGAGGCTTCCTACTTGTGCTATAAAACTGGTTCCTGAGTAAAGAAAAGCTTCATTTCCCCCTGCCAGATTATAGCGTCAAAGCTATCACCAAGACATCTGTCCTTAAACCTGGAAGTTGACTCATAAAAGGGGAGGCAGATGTGAACTCTCAAACGCATATTAAGAATTCCCATAGGCAGGAAAGGCAGTGAATTGTCCGGTTCCTACCCAAAAGCGAAGGGATTCAGGTGCTCAGCCCCACAGAATTTTTTTGGAAGTCCACAGGCGTCTTGTGCTCCGGTTTTCCTCCACAAACCCTCCCTCCCCTGTAGCCCAGGGCAATCTCTAATCTGCTAATTATCAGAAAGCAGCAATTAATTCTGAGAATCCCAAATACCGTGGGTGTCAGGCGTGGACATCTGAAGAGGCATAGAGCCTCAGGCAGCGGTCAGCCTGTTTCAGGTCAATAAATTATCCTCGAGTGGCACTAAACCCTCTAGATAGTGTCTGGGAAGAGAAAACCCAACAGACAGCTGCAGCCTGTATCCCAAATGGAGCCTTGCACATACACATCGCTGAGGAAACTCCTTTGAAAATAAGCTGGGCAAGCAAAGGCAGCAGAGTATTTCCTTGTGTCCCAAGACAGTTGACACTGAATATTTCCGCATGATTGTCTGGACTTCTTTAACTCTGATACTCTTCATATGGCTTGCTAAATCCTGGCTTGGGTGCGGTATCCCTTTCCTCCCACTGTCATTCCTCTACTTTTATTCATTTAAAATAAGTGAAATTCCAGGTGGGAGTCTTCCTTTTGCCCCTTTTAATAGCAAGGGTCTGTTGATCGGACCCACAGGTTGGACCTGCCGGGAGTTGTCCTCCTTTGTGAGTTACAGGCAGATCAAGCAATCGATGGTTAATCCTTTTTCCAACTGAGAAGTATGTGCTCTGTCTATGGCCATGCTTCAGTCAGAAATCCTGCTGGTTCCTTCCATAGCTGAACTGGAATAGCTTAAAACCCAAGTTGATTGAACATATGGAACAACCAGCAAGGCCCCTCCGGTGTCTTCAGGCTGGGTGGGCTCCATGTTGTTGACTTTCTCCAAAGGGACCAGTTCCATATAGAAAATTTCCAACGTCTGAGCTCAACGCTGATGCTGATATATGTGAGTACGGGGTGCATCCAGATGTAGTGTCAGACTGGACTAATGTGGATAATCCAGAGCTCTGAATGAATGAAAATGCTTCTTTCCAGTCTAGTATATTAAATCAGGTGGCCTGGGTTGGACCCTGTGCCTAGGAGTCTCCTTCCCTTTAAATAAGCTCTTCAAGTTACCAGTTTTTGCACTTAACTGTCGTGCAGGCACCAATTGAGACACTTTTGGGATTTCTTTTTGCCAATGTATGCTCTGACAAAGAACCATTAAGCTGCTAAACCTCTTGGTGCAGAAGGATAAATGCAATGAGCAGCCTGTGAGACTGGTGTCCCAACTACCTTACTCCAACCAGCTCAGGTGGTTGCTTTACCTGCTGCAATGCAGAGTTGAATTTTCAAATCCAGAATTAGACTTAATCTCCGACCCGGCAGCTGGAATGGTGTCCCCACAGCTGTAGGTTTGCCTGAGAAAAGGTTTGGAGATGGTCCTTCCCAGAGAAGTGTGTTGTTAAACATCTAGAATAGGAAGTGACTTGGTCCACCAGCCTCTCTGTGGCACCTGGATTAAAGCTGTTTTCAGGCTCACGACTGATTGAATGGAGACTTTAATTTTAGCTTTTCTTTGAATATTCCGAAAGACGAGAAGGGCAGAAAGAAAAGGATAAATGAAACAGCAATTCTTCTCGTAAAATGAACATTTTGGGGTCTAATCCTGCCTCCCCATCGTGCTTTAAACACCTAGTGAAATCAGAACCACAGATCACACAGTGCTTGGTGGGGGGAAAGGGTCTCGCTGTGGCCAGCAAAATCCACCTCCAAGCAAAGAGGGTGTTACTGCTCTAAGATGTGTCTTTGGTAATTTAAGATAGAGTAACCATGTGGTCACAGAGGAGATTAACATTCCTTGGCCAGAGAGGACGAGCTTTTATTTTGAAAGCCACCTGGGTTCCACTTAAAAGTAGTAGAATGCTTGAGGATTTATTATGACCGGGCAGGCTCCTATTTAACAATGTCAAGACGTAGCTGTGGAAATACACACACTTTTCTTCTTTCAAGACACGCAACTCACTACATTTCGTCCTTGCACAGCTGTTGCTATTCTGTAACATCAAACCAGCAAAAAAGTTTGGCCATGAAGGATACCTAATATTTGGATTTTATATGCAGTGTCTCCAATTTATGCGCTTAGAATCACGAAGATGACTTATGATGTGTTGTGTTTGCATTGGCAATGGCTCAAAACCAGAAATATATTTCAGGCTTGGCTTTCCAGATATTATCTCAAGTCATTTAAAAGTTCATTATAGGGCACCCGCTAGTGCTGCTATAGCAAAGGGGCTGTCAGCATTTTTCAAGGGTTTATAACTCAGCCATTAAAAAAAAAAATCTCTATGGGCTGAAACTTGGCATCCAGGGTCTAGGCCCAGCAGTAAATTGTTTTTACAAATTAAAAAAAAATCAGGTTGACTATTATTAAATTATAGGTGGGCTAAATTTTATTTAGACCTTTTTCAGGCTATTCTCCCATACTTCTGTAAATTAAAACGTTTCCAAACTGTTTTTATAGAGTGCTACTCTCAAATATGGACCGGCTTTTGTTCTGTTCTTGAAACCCTGAGATTTAACTTAAAATATAATAACAGTGCTTATCCCAGCATAGCACTTTTCACCTTCAAAGTGCTTTACGAGCATTATCTCATTAATGTACATAACAGCCTCCCCATGATGTAAGAGGGATTATTAGCCTCACTTTATAGCTGGAGAGATTGAGCCAAAAGGTTTAAGGCTGTTTTTAAAAGGACTTAGTTGCACAAATCCCATGTGAGCTTTGATTGGCTTTGGGTGTCTACTTCCCTTTGGCTCTTCTAAAAATCACAAGTTAAGTGATTCACCCAAGATTATTCAGAGCCAGGATTAAAACTCAGACTTTCCAATGGCCGGTGCCACCAGACTGGTTAATTCTCAGAAGCGCAGTAATAACTTCATACACACGAGCCATCGCGTTTCTAAGAAGTTATGCTTTGGGTCAGAGGGAGTCAACTCTGGGCATCTGTGGAGCTCCTTGGTGGCAGGGAGACCGTCACATGAAGTAAGAGAAAATGTGGAATGGTCTAAGACCATGGCTGTGCCACACAGTGTCTTCATCGTGTGTGCAAGCAGCGGGCCCATCCCGTTTCATCCAGCCCTCTTTTCCTCCTGCTGAAAGCACAAAATGAGGATTTATCCCAGTTTTTCTGGTCCCGGGAGGAGGAGATGTTAATGCTGGTGGCACCAGAGAGTGGCTGACGGGGCGGTGACCTGGACAGAAACCTGGCCTTCGTGTAGTTGTTAGTAAAGGGAGAGGATGGTGGCAGTAGCTTTGGAGATTTGATGAGCTTTGGTAGGTGAGAGTTAGACACAGGTATCAAAAACTAAATTTGGCTTTTCTTTGGCCTTTCCATGCTGGCCAAGGGCAGCAATGGATGGCTTTTGTGCGTGCCAGGGAAGGAATGCTCATAATTTTGTATGCCTCAGGAACAGTCCAAGGTTTTTTGGAAGCTCTGTTAGACTTTCAGCTCACTCGTAATTACAGAGCTGCTTTCTCTGTGAGAAAGGTCTCCTCATGAAGCTTCCAGTTGCTTGAAACTTGCCTTATTTAAATCTCATCTCAGGTGATCTGCTTGATCTGATTTATGATTTGGATGTAAAATGTATGGGTTAAGCTATGCTGAATTTAACAGATGCGTTTTGTTTTAGTGTCTCTGTAGTGGTTTGTGGAGGAAGGTGGAGAACGCTTAGGGAAGAGTCTCAGCTCCTGATGCTGAGAGGCTATTTCTGTTTGTACCCATAGAGAAGTTGCACCCATAGCTCTTGCATTACAGCCATAGTTTCTCCCTGCCTTAATGTTGCTACTGATATTTAAAAATCCTTCTCCAGCCTTTGAAAATCTACCCCACATCCTTACTCCTTTATTTGCCTCTCCTGGATATCATAGGACCTTTAAAATACTGTATTTACTGTGTTGTTTGTCAGCAAGACTGTCACAGGAGCGAGGCCATTCTGTTCTCTGACTGTGTTATCGTGTAGATGTCCGAGCCAGCCTCTGAAACGTTATCAGGAATTATATAAATGACTGCGGTGAAGAAATGTTACGTGGGATAATTAAATGCGGTTATCCAGTTCCATGCTCTTAGCGTGATTTTATTAAACCCAGATTGTGGAGAGAACCCAAGAATACGTGCACTGCCTTAGATTAGGCTTCCCGGTGAGGTTATTAAGATAGCGAGTCAGAAACGTTTCTAGTCTTGCAACGAAGCGTGCAGAAAGGATGCCGGGGAGCCGAGAGGCCACTCTGACACCCCCGAAGAGCCGTGGGACCCTCTCCTCTCTCTTCGCCGAGGGCCAGGTTCTCTGCCCTTTTTACCCCATGCACAGATTTCCTGACTAATTAGATCCACGGGAGCGCAGATAGCAGTCGTGTTTTGCACAGTTTCATACCTGCACGCTGAAAGCCTAGTTATTCAGCGAAGAAAAAAACATGTGTGGGCAGTTTCTTTGTGCTAAACGTTTATCCTAGGGCTCCTCGGGACCAAGTGAGAACAGGGATGCCTTGTATAAAGTGCTCTGCAAATCCAGGGTAAGAGCTTACACGCTGAACAGATTAAATACAAAGGAAAGGGATATCCACATACATGAAACATAATGAAGGGAGTAGCCAGTGAAGACACGATTAAAGTAAATAATTAGGGAAGTGAATTAGTTAGGCGAGTTAGTTGGCTAAGCTGGTTTATACGTGCTGGAGATTTTTTTTCATACTTAAAGGCAGGCTTATTGCTGGAGTCAACGGCAGCTGTAGCTGAGAATGGCGGAGCACGAGCAGCACAGCACAGGTCTACTCCCTGATAGGCTTTTCTTGACCTCCTGGGTTGGCCATGAGAGGCAGGAGCAGGGTCCAGCCTCTGGATTCCTCATTCCTTGGCTGCCCTGCTGAGACAGCCAGCAGAGAATAATGGGTTTTGGCCAGTAATGACCATCGTTAGGTCTGAACCTGTGACAAAGATGAAAGCCCACATATTCCATTCCCTGTACACAGTCCATCTCGCTCTCTGCCTTTAAAGGATTTAATTAAACGTTGAATACAGCTGACTAGAAATAGTCCTTTTCCTGAATGGTTCAGAATGAAATATTACTTGACAGGAGGAGGCAGGGCTCATGAGTGGATTAGAAGAGATTAATTTAGCAAAATTTTGATTTAACATTCTCTATCTTGACAAAAGAATTCTTGATCTTCTGCTTGCACCTATCATGAGACCTATTTCAGATTTCAGACAAAATGTAGTAGTCCCAGCAAGGGAAATACTGCGTGAGAGAAAAAGTCTTCATCTCCTAGATGTGATCCTTATTCCTTCATCTGTGCAGTTAGTGCTTACAAAATCACTGGCAGCATCCCGTCTGCCCTACTCTGCGAGTCAATTGAAAGTGGCTCCGAGATCTCCACTTCTGAGCGATTCCTTTCATATATTGCTGTATTTTGTGGGTCCTAACGTGAGTGGGAGCAGATCTGCATAGGCAGAGGCATCAAAACGAGCAGCCAGATTTCTGGTACATTTTTCATGTTTATTGGTTGGCAAAAAAAAGAAAAATAAAAGAACAAAAAGCAGCAGTGTTACCTCCTTTTTCTGTGTTAAATAAAGCCAAATAGGATGATGTTGAGAAAACAGAGCAAATCCATGGGTGCATGAAGGAAGAGAGGTTTCCAAGAAATACAGCATTACTGAAGTGCAATGGAAATTCCAAAATTTTATTTCTTTTATTACCATGCAAAACTATGTGGGACCTATTGCCAGCCCTGAAACATCAATTAACAAGTATTCTTGTTTTCTACTAAACCTGATAGCCACTTCCTTTGTTTCCCTTTTGAAGACGATCATGAGCTTTCTTTAAAATGACATTTATTGAGCTGGAGGTCTTTATTCACCCTTTTTTTTTCTTTTTACCTAACAGACTACTTCTTGACGCTGGACGAACCGATGAATAACATAACCACCACCCTCGGCCAGACGGCAGAGCTGCACTGCAAAGTCTCTGGCAATCCTCCTCCCACTGTCCGTTGGCTGAAAAACGACGCTCCGGTTGTCCAAGAGCCCCGGAGGATCTCCTTCCGTGCCACAAGCTACGGGTCTCGGCTGCGAATAAGGAACCTGGACACTACGGATACGGGCTACTTCCAGTGCGTGGCGACTAATGGCAGAAAGACTGTCTCTACAACTGGTGTGCTCTTTGTGAAATTTGGTACGTGACCTCCTTTGTCTCTTTGGTCTCTACGTGACCTCTCTTTGCCTCTTCTCTCTGAGAAATTGCAGTTTGCAGTATAGTTTGGGGGCATGTTAGTAAGATATATACACACACATATATATACACACACCTATTAGGTAAAATAAGCACGTTTTCTTCAAAGTCAAAGCTTATATTAAGATAATTGGCTTCAAAGCTGATCTTTAAACTGAGAGGATTCCAACCAAGAAGCAGGTTTTGTGCGTCTTCTCCTCCACCTCCACATTCAGAAGGAAATAACTCACTGAAATGAAGATCTCTGCACAGGCTCTTGGTTAGTCCTCTTAGGAAATGGACAAATAACACATGATGAATCATAGAACCATAGAATGGTTTGGGTTGGAAGGGACCTTAAAGACCATCCAGTCCCACCTCCTGTCCTGTGCAGGGACACCTCCCACCAGACCAGGTTGCTCAAAGCCCCTTGCAGCCTGGTCCTGAATGCTTCCAGATCCACTTGATCTGTGTGATGAGTTTCATAGTCTTTTTTCATAAATCTACCAAATTTTCTAAATTCTAATAAGAAATTACTCATTGGATGTTCTCTTATAAGGCAGTTGTCCTTTAGCCTGCATCTGAAATGTCAGAGCTTTTTATCTGAACGATGATACTTTTATAGGTGCTCCTGTAGAAAACAGCGAGCATCTTTCTTTTTTCTGACTGGAGCGATATTTAATCACAATTCAGTTTCTGGAGCAAATACTCATTTGTATGAATGTCGCTGAAATCTGTTTCAGTCCTCCCACTAGTTGAATTTGTGCTCTATCCTGCCCAGTCCCCCCAGTAGTTGCCCAAATAGAAGCAGGGAGGGCAGTAACAACGAAACCCTCCCGGCCAGACCTCGCTGGGGCCACAACACGTTTGATCCTTGCATCTAAATCAGGCCTAGGGAGAATTCCCTGATAAATTATGAAGATTGATAGGGGGGATTGATGCTGTTTTCTCCCAGTTGTAGTTACAATATGCTTTGGTACAAGCCTCCCGTGGCTTTCTGTAAGCACGGTTGAATTGCAGGATGAGTGTCTCACCTGGTTATTGTCCTCGTCTGTGGCGTTTTGCAGAAAATCGTTGCTCCAGGTTACAAGTCTTGTCTTTGGTACTGAGGAACTGCGACTCGTCTCTTAAACTGCATAAACCACGTGCAACATGACAGACTGCTGCTTTTATCTTTTAAAAGGTTTTTCGAAAGCTTCCTGCTCGCTACCTCGCCATAACTCATCACGCTGTTTTTCTTCTGTCACTTTTCCAGGTCCCCCGCCAACAGCAAGTCCAGGATCATCGTAAGTTGTTTCATGTCTCTTATGTCGATTCATTAATCTTGTGTTTCGGCAGTCAGAAGTTCATTTTTCATGTTGTGTGACAGGAGCACTTTTACATTCCACTTTAAGTCAGATAGTATGGTAATTTATTGTAGCGGAATTATCTGTCTCTTAGATATATTTTCATGTTATCATGTCAACTCCTATTTCTTACACTAGACTTCTTAATTTCCGATATTATTACCTTTAGGTCCTCTAGTGCCTTCAGTCTTTGAAGGGATTTCAGTGTACATATAGGTATGAGCAGAAACTGATTTTCATACATGTCACGGCCCAATCTGGAAAATATTTATCACTATAAATAGATTTTACTACCTGGGGGCTTCTTACTGATTTTAAGGGGACTGATGGTCATAAGCGGTATCAGTATCAATCTGTAGCTGTATTAGTAAAATGTCTTAAAAATGAGTTTTTGAAGATTGAGTACCTGGATGGGAAGACTGTCTGTTTTTATGAGAGCTCCCTGTATCCTGCTGGGTCTGAGCACTTGCCACATGGTTGTATTTTGGCAGCGGAGCTTCTGTCTTGGGTAGCTTTTGAGAAAGTACGTTTATCTTCCCCTCTAGTTTCAAGATACATGACAAAACTTGCTCACCTTTTATAGTCCCCTGTTGTTTTCAAGTGTGATCTTCAGCTCTTCTGAAGTTTGAAATTAATTTTGTGATCGTGTGTCTGGTTTATTCAGATTTTACATGCATAGAACAGTGCTAAAACCTGCCTCTCCTGGTGAGGGAAGCTGCACCATTAGAAGAGAAATACAGTACCAGCTAAAACTTAAAATGAAACTATTAATATGATGGCAAGGGGTGCAGAAGTTTGGGGATGTGAACGTTCCTGACTGTCCTTATAGAAGATGGTTCACAAATTATTGCAGAGGGTACAAATTAGGGGAAGCATCTGACCACAAAAGGACATGCTAGGATGCCCTCTAATGGAACATCATAAAATGTGTTTTTGTCTTCCCTTTTGAAGGTACCTGACACGAGGTAACGGAGTTTGTTTTGGAACTTAGACTCCTTTGCTCGGACTTAGACTCCTTTTTGTGATTGTGGTGATCTGGGGAGGAAAGCTTCACAGTGCTGTGGGAAGGGGGAACTGGTGTGCTCTTTAGCAGTCTGGAGACTTAATTAATGAGTTGAGAAGACATGTATTTTGTCTCTGCTTCCACCTAGTTTGGGGTTACCAAAATTTGTAAGGGTAAGCAACACATCCTTGGTGGTCAGAAACCCTTGGCAGAGCGGTGTGAGCACAGAAGGAAGAGAGCTGTGCTGGAATTTCACTGTCTCGGCTACTCAGGATCACCTCACTTTTTAAAAACAAAATAGGTTTGGGAACCTTTTTCCCATTTTTCTTTCTGGCAGGGTTTTGGGGTTCTTTTTGCCCCTACACCCCACAAAAAAAAAAAAAAAGACTTCAACTAAGCTAGCTAAAAGCCTCACCCAGTTGCAGAGAGGTAACAGCAAATGGTCCCTCCTCTAATCCCTGAGTGTTGGACTGAGCTCTGAGGTGATGTCTACACAGCATCATCCAATGTCAACCAAACTGGTGCCACGAGTGCTACTGCGGAGACTAGGAGCTTTGGAGTATTACACTCCACCTGAGCCAAACACCCTTCTTCTACCAGCAGTATCTTAACATAGCCCTGTCTTATTCTGTGTGCAGATCCCATATATCCCCGGAACAACTAATCACTGTTTTCTGTATGCACCCTATCAAACATCAAATTGGCTTTATCTAAGATTTTAGTTCTGTTTTCAGCGTTCGCTGCCCATTGGCATGCACGGGGACAAAGAGTGTGAAAAGGTGAAAATAAAGTGCGACTTCTTCTTTAATAGTTGACTTTATAATTGTGCCTTATAATTCTGTTACCACAAAAGTAACTTCATGAAGTGGGAGGTTGGGGGCTCTGTTTAGTAAGAGGTCACATTCTGCTAAACATTGGAGACAACCGTCTCCAAAGAAATGTGCAGAGGGATCTCTGTTTTACTGAGTGGAGAACATTTACATTCCTGTAGAAGCAAACCAGATTTAATCTATGAAATAAGAGAATCAGGAAGGAGCTTATGAGAAAGAAATGATAAACTTGGAGCTGGTACTAAATTAGAGTTAAAAAAAAAAACCAACAGGTCAGCGTATGTCATCTTGAACCTGGTTATTATCTGGTGCCGGTGGAACGAGTGCAAGAGCCTCACGGAGAGCAGCGTTGGGTCAAGTCCTGCTGCATGAAGCGGAATCACAAAGAGGAATGGCATGTTGTGGAACACGGGAGAGAAGTTGCCTCGAAATCTGTTGCTCACTGTGTGCTGTTCTTTCCATGCCAACAATATCTCGAGTATTGTATAGCCTGCTCGTGCGTAGCCTTCTCCCCGTACAAGTTGGCAACCTAATTTGTAGCTATGAAATGAATGAAAATGTGGTGGAAGTGCCTGTGGTAGGAGTGATCCCACATCACAGAGGTAAGTGTCATAAAGCAGTGACATAAAACATTTGAAGGAATACTGGTTAAAGGCAGCAGTACTCTTCAGCACAGGGGAACAGAACATTTCGTACAGCTCTGCTGTATTTTCTTGTCTGAAAAACAAATTTATTTAAGTTGTTACAGAGATTAAAACGTAATTTTTCTGCTATTTTGATTGCAAATTTCTTTAAATATGAAGATAATTTAGTTCCTGCTCCCTGTGAGACCCTTGGAATGCATCAGCCCTCAGAATGTGACATTGTTGCATAGTCTTGATGCCATTTTAGGACTCCTCATTGATATCAGATAAGGAATAGGTAGAGTCATGAGAAATACCTGGTTTTATTCTGTGAAAAGTAACCCCATCCGTGCCAGGCTCAGTTTTCAAGTTTCCAGGGTGACAGATGTACTCCGTGGGGAAAGACTTCCTTCAAGGAATAGTCCTGGGAGCTGGGTTAGAAAATATCATCCTGCCATTTCTTCGAAGCTTAGGGCGTTGGTCCTGGTGCTTGGGGTAAACTGGCTGTGCGTCCGTGGATCCAGCTGGTTTTGGTTCCCCAAAATACCTTCACGGGAACCTATATCTCTCTTCCCCTGCTGGGCAGGCTGGTGGTGCTCTGAACAAAGGGACAACTACCGTACGTCATCATAGGGGCATATCTTGTTATTTTACGGTGGTTAAAGGAAGGGGGAGTATGGAAGGCACTTTGAAGGATGTTGTGGAGATGAAAATTCCTACTTGGACAGTGTTTGGGCCTTATCAGCATGAGTTTCTTCTCCTAGGATAAGGCAATGAACAAAATCGATGGCAAGTAGCAGCCTTTCTCAGTGGGGGCGCTTTTCCCATGTTGTCTTTATCAATCTACCATGAGTGGAAGGTTCTGTTCATTTAAGGATTTAATTCGAGGATCATGTTTTTTAGAAAAAAATCCATATGCTCAGCGTCTTTTCTCTGCGTAATTTATGGGTGCAGAGTTCTGCACTGATGTGATGGCAGAAAAATAGATGGGCCAACTGCAGCTTAAAAATAAAAAGGTTAAATGGATGATTTCTGGAAAAGAAGACAGGCAGTGCTAGATAACGTAATAATTCATGTGTGTGTTATATCCCTATCCTTTCTGCTTTCCTTAACTGCTGTTACAGTCAGCTGGAGCCAAAAGCCTGATTTGCAAATCAGCCTGAAGCAGAGGAAAGAAACAACAGCAGAAACACACCGCTGGAGACCATAAGGAAATCCAGAATCCCGAGGTCTTGGTGCAGTGAGAAGCACTGGCTGACCCGAACGTCCTTCCTTTAGCTCTCCTGCCTTTGGCAAAGGTTGGCTTTAAAGCCCTTATCTGCCAGGCTGTGGAGTTACATTCCATTAACGTGCTCTGCTGCGCTGCGTCTCTGGCGGAGCTCGGAGAAGCTTTCCTTTAAAAAGTAAAAGCAACCCACGCTCCCGCTTTATAAATAAGTCATTAATTTATCTTTGGGTTGGCCGGAAGGTGCCGCAGATAGAGCGGCGGCTCCAAGCGGCGTGGTGAGCTGTGGGGAGAGTGCCCAGGGAGCGGGGTGGCTGTGCCGACTCCAGCTCTCGGGCTACGGGAATAGTTTCCGTAAAGTGGATGGTGTCAAGGGCACCTCCACAACCGGCAGGAGTCTGGGGGGGAGGAGGGGACCTCTTCTGGCAGATAAGCCAGGTCCTGCTGGCTCTTGGTGTAAAAAGTCACCATCAGCTGATTTAGCTGCTTCTTTTTTCCATGCAATTTATGAATGCAAACTCAAATTGAATTCATTGACTAATGGGAAGAAGGTCAAAGGGAGCATTTTGCTAAGTTCTCTCTTCTCCAGCATGTGTTGGTGTATACTTGTGCGTTGCATATTTCAGTGTGTGTATATATATTGTACACACACTATATAGATATATATAGTGTACACACATATGTATTCATGGCTGTAGCCACCGTGTCTAAAAATTTCCTGAAAGACCATAACTTTAACATTATTTTTGAAGTTCCTATGCTTGACATCACTTTGAAACTCACTTTTTATCATGATCCGTGGCAAGGTTTGGACCTTTAAGAACATAGAAGTGTGTGTCTTAACCTCAGGTCTCTCCGGTTGCTACAGAGATCGAAATCAGAAAGGGCTGAGGTCAGAGCACAGCGGATTCCCACAGATGAGAGAATTTAATATAACAATAGAGATACTTTGGCCTGGAAAATGACCGCATGCCCAATCTTTTCCATTATTATTGTCCTTTTTTTCTCATTCTGTGTTGTTTCCACTACCTGGAGCGATGGCCTCGTGCTTGCCCTCAACTTCACCTGCTCCAGGAGAAATCCCAGTGCAAGTCACTGAAATTTCAAGGAGGTGGAGCAAACTTGCACTCTCTTCAAGAACTGCCACAAGAGCTACAGTGGGAAAGAAAAGAAAAATGCTATTTTTACCTTTTTTTACATGGTCCAGTGTAAAAATGAGTTAGACAAACCCTGCTGGAGCGTGGTCCAGTGGGAAGAGGTCAGGAAAATGCTCTGTATCTTCACAGAATCATAGAATGGTTCGGGTTGGAAGCGACCTTAAAGGTCAAGTTCCAACCCCCCTGCCTTGGGCAGGGACACCTCCCCCTCCGACATCTTCTATGTCAGAGATGTACAAAACCAATTTATTGTGTTGTGAGCACATTTCAAAAAGGCAGGTGAGATTTTTCACCCAACAATGCAGACTTTTGACTTTATTACAGAGGAGACATCGGAAGAACAGCGTGGATGGCACCTCTTGGAAGTGTTCTGTATGTACGCAAGACGTGGTGGTTTTGGGTTTTAGAGGAGAAAAATGTCTAACTCATCAATATTGCTGCTCTTGGATGTGCAGTGGTTGCCGCGTGGCAGAGGGACAATGGAGTGAATGTGGATCAGGCAGGATGTGTGTACCACGGACTGGCACCTCCTGAGTACAGTTTATACAGTCCTTGTGTCAGGATTGCTCTTGAACAGTCCTTTTGTTCTCAACGGAGCCTTTTCTATATATATAACCCAAATATGGTATTGTTTTGTTCTTTATTTAACCACTGGGAATGAGGAGAGGAGAGGAGGAAAAGAGGAGAAGAGAGGGCTGTAATTTTAAAGGGCATTTGATTCATAAAATCAAATGGGGTTTGTGATTCCCAGAAATAGCTTGCAAGGCTTGTGAAACCACAAGCCCCACAGGATTCTCCCATCCTCTTTTTCAGTGATTAAGATTTTCTTATTTTTTTTTAAGTTAAACACATCTGGGTTTTTTAGTAAAACAGATCTTTTATACAGTGGCTCTGTGTGGCTGGATGTCAGCATGGTTCCTTCAGCGAGAAAACGCGTAACCACTGGCCAGCATCCAGGTGAGACTTGGCCAACTGCGTATTTGGTGGTGGATTTCATGGAGTAACAAGGAGACTTTCCCCTTTTGGTGGTAGAAAGTAAATTTTATAGAAGAAAAAATTCCAATAAAGGAGGCAAGAGTAGATTCATGGGACAGCAGCATCCCGATACCCACCTCCCTGCTGGTTCCCACCACCACCCCCCAGCACCCCGGGGCTCCTGCACCATCCTGGGCCTCCAGGGTCTCGGTGATGGAAGACTATTTGATTTCCATTCCTGTAACGTGTTTTGTGGCCATCACAGAAACTACCTCAGTGGAAATTTTGAAGGAGGACTGAATGCAAGTCCCAGGAGCTTTGGCGCGGGGTCTTTTATAGCCCCGCTGTGTGTTGGTGCAACAGCTTGTATGTTCGGCGTAGAGGAGCTGAGACGCAAGCCCGAAGTGGGATATTCTATGTGGAGGCCAATATAAATATATCTGTGCAAAAAAATCACGCGGTATGAAGATGGAGTCTGAGTGGCTGATGCTGACAGAAACCATGTTACGTTCTGTTGCATTACTTCATTCGAGTGAAAATAATACTCCCTTAGTTTTGCCAGGGCCTGAGGGTCAGATTATCTGCTGTGAGCATGCCAGTCGTGGAAATGAAGTGTTTCCTGGGAGGGCAGGACTTGTCCTCTTCACTGGGGCTTTGATCTGGTGCTCACTTATCTGCTGTGCCACTGTCTCACCTATTCCCTTGTTCTGATTATTCTGCTGTGGTTTTCTTTGCGACGTTCCTGTAGCATCGCGGGCAGTGAGGTGACTGCTGAGACACCGGGTTGTATGGTTGAGGAGGGGACATGCTCTTGAGACCTTCTGGAGCAAGCGAAAATAAATGAAAACCTCTGGGTAAATGCAGTATAGAATTTAGGAAGCCATATTTGTGTCTTGTATTAGATGAATTGGCTACAGACAATATTCTAGTGTGATTTATCTACCTCAGGGTACTTCCGTAGCTAAATATACACATTATCTGAGAATCCCAGGATCCTTTGCCTCTTTACCTCCTCTTATCTCTCCACATATGGGAGATTGAGCCAGAGTGAGATTAAAGGTGTGTTTCAGTTGCCTTAACTGCAGTTATTTGTGCCACACTGGTCACCACCTCTGGGTCTGACACCCTGGGGGGATGTGGCCAAGCTATGGAATGTGCAGCCTATAATGAAATAGAGAATCGAGCTCTGTCTCTGGAGGAACAGGCCAAATCCTGAGCCACGGGGTTATTGTTCTTTCTGCTGGGGCCCTGCAACGTCCACGGGCTTTCGTGTGAGCAATGCTGCAAAAATCCCAGTGCTTTGCCACAGAGCTCTTACCCCAGCTCTTACCAATGAAGTGGGTTAAATTTTATGTTGTTATGCCGGAGTAAGTCTACAGAAAAGAAGCTGGCCTGTAGTTTGGAGAAAGGTTGACCTTAGAAAGTGCTTTTCGCTTGTGAAAGGGTATCTGATAAATATTATTGCGAATTTTAGCTGAAGCGTTCCACTCTTATCTGCCTGCAGTGCAAACAGAAAGCCCTTCTGTCTTCATGCGGCACAAAGGAAAGGTATGGCACAACATGAGGACATAGTTGTATTATCTGAAAACAAATTAATTAGGCTGATGTCAATATTTTTTTTAAGTGGGGAGGGAAAAATGAGTAAAGTACATTATGACTTGGGAGCCAGAGCTCCCTAATGCATTTTTGTAATGCGAGGGAAAAGACAATGTGCTGTTAAGAGCTGGATTTGTTTTCATTCTGCACAGGATCACCCATAGCAACTACATATGCAAATAAATGTTTGGTATAGAAATGGCCTTTGTGGAATGCTACAGCCAGTAGTTGAAGAGTATTTGTACTTCTATTTCCACGAGGCTTTAATAGGACCCGGTGGTATAGTCAGTAATGCTTGACGCTGCAGAAAGGATTTGGAGGAGGACAGTCCCATCCCCTGCCCTGGGCAGGGACACCTCCCACCACACCAGGTTGCTCCAAGCCCCCTCCAAGCTGGCCTTGAACCCCTCCAGGGATGGGGCAGCCA
>JAOXNO010000004.1:32418939-32460420 GCA_028565335.1 Limnodromus scolopaceus
AGAGAAGTATAATTAGCTTTGGGGTTTTGGTAGCGCACTTAACATGAATCCCATGTTGAAAACCAGATGTGTTTTCTCTGTCAGCAAAATCAGCATCGTTAATAACTTTTAATGTAATTAGCGCACTGTACTTCTGCAAGGCCCGTTCGTCACCTGAACATCTGAAAAGAATAGTGGCTCTGGGAAGGGCGGGTTGTGCTGGGGAGGCGAGAGCGCGGGGGTGAAATTCCCGGCGGGTTGAGTAAAATCCTTTTGTGTATTTTCCAGCTGCCTTCACCATGATTGGCACTTCCAGCCATTTGTCGGATAAATGCTCCCAGTTCGCTATTCCTTCGCTCTGCCATTACGCCTTCCCCTACTGCGATGAGACTTCCTCGGCTCCCAAGCCCCGAGACTTGTGCCGCGACGAGTGCGAAATTCTGGAAAATGTCCTGTGTCAGACGGAGTATATTTTTGCAAGGTCTAATCCCATGATTCTGATGAGATTAAAGCTGCCCAACTGCGAGGATCTTCCCCAGCCGGATAGCCCCGAAGCTGTCAATTGTATCCGCATCGGCATCCCAATGGCAGATCCCATAAATAAAAGTAAGTGAAAACCGCCTGTTTCTCCGTATGAAAAATACGGCTGTGAAAAGGTTGGCTGTAAGGGCTTGTGCGTCCGAGCCGGGGCTGGTGCTGGGCTTTGAGAGCTCGCAGACACCGTGCTCTCGAATTACCCCTCTCCTGCGCTTCTCCCCTACTCCAGAGCACGTAGAAACTCAGAAATATTATTTCCAGTTATTTCTCCGGCTGCCTATGGGCTCACGCTAAATGCCGTTTATTGGTTCCAGCGCTTTTCTAATTGATATGACGTAGGAAACCACGAGGGTGTAAGCATTTGAACACTGAGGATCATCGGCATCTTCAGCCCCCCCGTGGGGGTGCAGTATAGGGAGGGAGGAACATCTATAGGGGCCGGGTCCGCGGCTGTCCCTGCCTCATAACGCCTAATTTTAGACATGGGCTGAGCTCGCTCTTTGATCAGGCTGGGCTGCAGCCCCGTTCACAGCCCTTCTACATCTGAATAGTCAAATATAAAACGTGGCTCCCACCAATTCTCCACCTTCATATGAAAATAATGGCTGCAATTCAGGTTCCCACTGTAGTTTTTACTTCTTTTGTGTATCTTATATTAAAAACGCTTGGCATAAGCTGTTTTCATTACAGAAGCATAAGCTTTAAATCCTCCCAGGAATGTGAATGCAAAGCAGGCCCTGCCTTACAGCCGCAGCAAATTGGGAGCCCGTGCTCCCAAACTGGGTTTCCCGGCCCCTGGCCAGCAGCGCTGCGCTGGGGCTGGGGGATGCCGGCGGCGCGGGCTCCCGGGGTGTGTTGGTCGTCTGCCTCGCCATCACCAACTGTTGCTGTGGTGGTTTTATTTTATTATTAATTTATTTTATTTTATTTTTATTAATGTTTATTTTATTATGTCAGCAATTTTTTTAAAAATTTATTTTGTTTTTTTCAGACCACAAATGCTACAACAGCACGGGAGTCGATTAC
Organism: Limnodromus scolopaceus; assembly: GCA_028565335.1. Classification (NCBI taxonomy): domain Eukaryota; kingdom Metazoa; phylum Chordata; class Aves; order Charadriiformes; family Scolopacidae; genus Limnodromus; species Limnodromus scolopaceus. Next base: position 32,420,482 of record JAOXNO010000004.1, read on the forward strand.
CGGGGGACGGTGAGCGTGACCCGGTCGGGGCGGCAGTGCCAGCCCTGGAACTCGCAGTACCCCCACACTCACACCTTCACCGCCATCAGGTACCCCGAGCTCAACGGGGGCCACTCCTACTGCCGCAACCCCGGGAACCAGAAGGACGCCCCGTGGTGCTTCACCTTAGATGAGAACTTTAAGTCTGAGCTTTGTGACGTCCCGGCATGTGGTAATTACTGGCCTTTTTTATGTTTCATTGTGTTATGTCCATACCACAGCCTTGCAAAAGGGGGGGAGCTGGGCACAAAGTGCTGGCATGAAGCTATTTAACTGGGGCCAGGAGGTGGAGAAGCAGCAGCACGTTGCCAGCCCAAGCGTCCCAGGCTTTCCAGGATCAATAGGATCAATACGACCCCTTAGTCTCAAATTAAATCGGATCCCAGAAGCCACTCTCTTGACGCTGATCCACAAAGTGGTTGTAAAACATTCTCCATTTCGCTTGGTTTATTAAGAGCCGTTTTAATAAATGCAAACCTCGCTTAAACAAGGCTCAGGCCTTGTTGGAAAAATAGAGATGATCTTGCCAGAACCTCTTAGCCATGTTTTAAGTTTGTGTTTACACAACTGCCCTGGCTGCATTTTGGTTTTGCAAAATGAACAAAAATGGAGATTCAGCTCTCATTTTATTCTGCTTTTCTGAGACCCAGGGGGAGTGGATGGCAGACCTGAACGAATGGTTCCTAATGGTTTTATCTGCATTTAGAAATAACAATATTGACGGCGTGCCAAGAAAAAAATACAGCTATTCGCATGGACATGCCAGAAATGTACCCAGAAATGGGCTGGAAATTCACGGTATAAAAGTTTCACACAAAATTGTACGTTGCCTACAAGTTGTCACAGTAACGTTACCTTTCCCCTCGGAAAGGAGATACCTTTTGATGTTATTGTTCGATAGCCAGAACCAAATTAAATTATTTCTGGTTATGGTTATGAACATTCCTGCAGGGAGACATGTTCTGAGCCTGCTCCAAAGTCTTTTTCAATTAATGGAAAGATGGGAATCGTTGCCAAAATGGGATCTAAATTATGTTCTTAGTGAAAGAGTAGATCAGGGGAAAGGCAGACAGTCTGGGCTCTGTCATGTGCATCTCAAACCCTCTCTAACATTTACACAGACTGTTTAGAGTCCTGTATCTTGTGCTATTATTTCAGTGCATTTAACTTCAGTTATTTTTCTTGTTAATTAGGCACAGTAATAGACTGATTACAAAGAATCACAGAATGGCAGGGGTTGGAAGGGACCTCTGGAGATCATCTCCTCCAACCGCCTGCCAGAGCAGGGTCAGCCAGAGCAGGTTGGACAGGAATGTGTCCAGGAGGGTTTTGAATGTCTCTGGAGAAGGACACCCCACACCCTCTCTGGGCAGCCTCTTCCAGGGCTCTGGCATCCCCAAAGTAAAGAAGTTCCTCCTCATGTGGAGATGGGATTTCCTGGGTTCCAGCTTGTGTCCGTTGCCCCTTGTCCTGTCACCAGGCACGACTGAGAAGAGTCTGGCCCCATCCTCTTAACACCTCCCCCTTAGCTATTGCTCAGCATTGATAAGATCCCCTCTCTGTCTGCTCTTCTCCAGCTGAACAGCCCCAGGGCTCTCAGCCTTTCCTCAGGAGACAGATGCTCCAGCCCCTTGATCATCTCTGTAGCCTCCACTGGACTCTCTCCAGTAGTTCCCTGTCCTTATTGAACTGGGGGGCCCACAACTGGACACGGTACACAAGAATAGTTCAACCTATAAAACTGTTCCAAAGATCTTTTTCAGCCCTTCAGTACAAAAATGGGGATCTAAGTAGCAGGACTCTGCGTATGTCGGCTCTTGGCTCCACACCCCAGGAGCTGCAGGTGCCTGGGCTGCTCCAGGTGAGAAGTGGCTTAGACCCCGGGCATTTGGGCAAGCTCAGAGATCTCTGCGTGTCCACCAGCTCTAGCTATGGAGCTTTCTGTACTCACTGCACTGTCGCTGCACGACCATTCGGCCCTGTGCATTTTGTGTTCTCCACAACTTCAAGATAATTGGATAATTAAGAGTTGATGGGGGGGGGCTGCTTGCCAGGGACCCTCTGGATGGGCTTCGAGATCCCAGGACTGGCTCGGTCTTTTGATCTGAAACAGCTGAAAGCAGGACGCTTTTGGACGTGTTGCAAAAGTCTCTGATTTGAACGTTTTACTAGATAATAGATGAGATAGTTTGGCTGGCTTGAAGAATTCCCGACAAGGGTTTTAATTACCTCTCCCCACTACCTTAAATGGTACTCGCTGTGCAGCTGGCATTATTATTCTAAATACAGACAAATAGAGCTATATCAGGTGAGTAGTAATTTAAGTGTTAAACGCTAATCTGCATATTAAAACCAAAATACCACGTGAGACTGGCATTCTGCTGGTTTTGCACTGGCTGAAAGAGCCATTTCAGGCACATTTTAATAAGTATTGTGCATTCTGCCTCACCAGGACATGCCTGCGTGGAAAATGGATTTAATTAGGGTGGCTCCCAAGAAACCTGTTAACCTAATGAGGCTTCACGGCAGGGGCTGCTGCTTAATAGGAACAATAATTCCTTTTGACTGGAATAGCTCAGGTGATGAACTGGTGCCCAGGTCCCCGTCTGCCTCGTGCTGGTGCTTTCTTTTTATTCCTTCAAGTGTATCTTTCAGTTGTCTCACAAGCTGCAATAGATTCGTTTCATAAAATTTTGTCAACCTAAATATAGGAAGATGTGAAACATGGAATAATTGGAGCATGAAGCTCAGCAAAGACAAACCTGAGAAGGTTTTGAAGGGGAAGGAGAAAGGGCTTTGATTGTGTGTCCATGCTAGAGGGCAGCAATTCATGAAGGAAACCCAGAGTTGGTCCACGCTGTAGAGCTGGATGTTCTCTGAAGACAGGGTGAGAGCACACAGCACCCTTCTGCTGGGCACAGGGAGACTGTTCGGGGATGCTTTAGTCCTCTCTTGTTTCCCAAAGCCTGTAGAAATATTTGCACTACCTCTCCTCTCAATTAAAAAACAGATAGCACAACTTAATCTAAAAAGAATGGCCAGAAAGGAGCGTGGGGGGAGCAGAAGGACGGCGTGAGCCTGTAAGAGGAGATGGGTTATTCAGAGGGACATCCAGAACCATTTGAACTTTGCCTCTGTCACAATTTGAGTCCAGCCCAAGCTTCAGATCAAGTTCATGTTTAATTAAGTGCATAAAAGATATCTGTGTGGGCCGCTATGCACTTCTACAAATCCAGCCTGGAAAACACAGACAAACAAACTGCAATGACCCTTTAGGAATAATAAAACATTCCCCGTTCTGCCAGAATCCTCTCAGCCTGATGCTGCCGTGGATTTTCACCATCTCCCTCGGAAACAACCAGTCCTGCAGCCCAAGGTGATCTTTACAGTTCCTCTCAGCAAGGTGCCCTGTGAAACCAGAGCCAGCTGGAAGGAAGGGAGGCGAGCGTCTGGTGTCCCGGCTGTCCCTCGCTGGGCACTGGTAGAAGAGGGTTTCATCTTTCCAAAGTTAATCACTCGCTCCCTGGCTGTGTGTGGAGGGAGCAAACGTTGCAGCTCCCATTTGCACGACGTTAAATAAACCAGCTTCCCAACCTCTTCTGGATCCTTCTGTTTTTTATCCACGCTCTACCTTTCCTTTCAGCTACCATTGCTGTGTCCTTTGCGCCAGCGTTTGCCACCCTGCAAATGACACACTCGTAGCATATAGTTGTGTCCTGGTTTGAGAGGGATGGGCTTTCCCATTAGTCTGTTAATCCTATTAAAACCAAGTCCTCAGGATGTAAGGTTTTTTTAAGATAATGCTACAGCTTTTGTCTGTGTTCAGACTTTCTGAACCCCTTTCCTGACTTCCAGGGATAAAAAACAGGATGGTTCTCTCTCTTTCTTGCCATTTCCATGCTTTTTCTTCCCGTTTCCCAGGTGTTCTCCATTTCTTCTGCTCCAGTGTCCCTAATTGTCTGGCTTCTGCACCTAAAGCTAGCTAGAACATATGTTTTCTGTTGCATGTGATGTTTGTTCCAGTGCCCTGGGTGGTCACACAAATGCTTTGGCCAGTGCTAGGAGATGTTGAGAGCACAAAGCTGGAAATAAACAAGGGGATAAAACCATCCTTTTTAGTGGTTCTCCACTTTCCTGTTGAATTAAGGAAACTATAGCACCAAAACCTAATGTACATATTAAAAAATGGAGTCCATAATTCCACCAGAGCCTTTCTTCCATAAGCTATTTTAGAAATTAACTTTTCTGTGGACCTGCATTAGACCATTCCTTCATTTCACCCCAAGCAAGAGCCACCTCTCAGTATTCAGCTATTTCATGACCAGAACTTGGTTTGGCGTGACGCGATGCAGGGAAATTGTTCCTGGCCATTCTGTGTTCTTATAGAAATGTTACTCAACAAAATTAATTGCTCTTTTATTCTTAAGGTAATAAAACAGTGTTCAAAGTGGATTGCAAGAGTATTACCTGGATATTTTACTCAACACTATAATTGACCCAGGGATGTATTTGACTCTGTGGGATACTTCATTCATTGTTGTTTGGTTTTTTTTTTTCTGACCCAGATTATAAGGATTCCAAGGAGAAGAATAAAATGGAAATCCTGTATATCCTGGTGCCAAGCGTTACCATTCCCCTGGCCATAGCCTTGCTCTTCTTCTTCATCTGCATCTGCCGCAACAATCAGAAGTCTTCCTCCCCTCCCGTTCAAAGGCAGCCCAAGCACGTGAGAGGACAGAATGTGGAGATGTCGATGCTCAACGCCTACAAACCAAAGGTAATCCCTCCTTTCTGCTTCCACGCTTGCTCTCTGTAACGGCAGGGAGTGAAATGCTTTGATACCAGCTCAGCGCTGAAATATTAAGCTGATTTGAACTCGCCGTTTCTGCTGGTGCCTTTAGCTGTAATTTTTGTAAGGACTTTTTTTATCAGCAGCACAGCAAGTGCGCCGGGCCTGTGGAGGTAATTCCTGTCTGTCCGTGTATCTGGATAAACAGGAGCTGGAGGTTTCTCGTAATAAACCCATTACTGAAGCGTCTCTAAATTGCCTCATTTCAGTTAGAAAGTTGTGCAGATAAAGATGTGATTCAGCATTTTCTCGAGAGAGGTTTTTTTCATGGGTCTGCTGCAGTCGTATGTCATCTTTCACTCAGCTGAAATCACTTTGGAAAGATTTGTTCCCTGTTTTTTCAGGCTTACTTGTTCTCTCCCTTAAAAAGAGAAATTACCAAACCAGAGCCTCAAAAACCTGCCTGTGGTTCTGGCCAGCACAGCTGATGCACAGCGGCTCTTCCTGCTGGTATGGTTTGCCTTCACCCTGCTCCCAGGTTCATGAAGTGTTTTTTAAAACCATTTAGGATTGAAGTGTGATTAACCTTGAGCTCCTTGTTTATTGGCTGGGCAGCTGGTTTGCAAACCTGTGTGGATCACCCCCTCCAGGGCTGTAACTGCCTCCTGCCACCTACGGGCGGAATAATGCCCTGGAAATAAGTTTTCACCTGGTTTTTCATGCCAATTCTCTTCCACAACTTGCTGGAGATTGTTCTTCTGAAGCATTTCAGAGTGAAAATTATTATCTACCAGTAATTAGAATAGAAACGGTGTAGTCTGTGGTTTCATGCCTTCAGGTAAGTTGTTATTTTTGTTAGAAAATTATGTAGCAAAGTGAATCCGAATTCTGATTGTATTGAGTTGTGGCAATACCAGCTCCAACCCTCCAAGATCACTGCCGTAGGCGTCAGGAAAGCTTACACTTGTACTTCAGGAGCTGGGTTCTCCATCTCTGAATAAATTCTGGAGCAGTTTTCCACTTTAAGTTCAATACAGAAGCTAAGGGATACTGCTGTTGCTTGATCTTTAATGTCAAGTTGATAGGATTGGGTCACGAGGAGTTAATTGTGGCAGCCTGGAGAAAATGACCGAAGTAGCTGTATCCCCGGGAGTGCAGGGATGGATGGAGCTGGGGGTGCTGCCCCCCCGTCTGTGGAGCCACAGTCAGACACAGACACAGCAAGAGAAAAACTCCAGCTCGCCGAAAGAGCAGGAGACTCGCTTTTAAGTCCGGGATAGAAGTAAACCCACCGTGTGGCTCTGCTGAAAAATGCAGCGCTGCTCTTGCCCGTTAGTAATCCAAACTGCACGCAGGGGTGTTTTTATCTCTGACACGAGAATTCCTGTTTTAAATGGAGTTGGGGGCACTGGGTGCTGGTGTCGAGGTGCCGGCAGGGCTGTTGTGCGGGGTGTCTGCCCGGGGGGTCGGTCAGAGTTTGGTCTGTTGTTATATTTTAACTCCTCGGTCCCGCACACGCCGTCCCCAGTGAATTTATCACAATTTCCTTTGAAGTTCTTCGTTTCAACTTTGATGCAGAGCTTAGAGTACCTGCGCATCAAAATGTTGCTAATAGCGCAAAAAGCATTTAATTAAGTGTCAAAACCACATCTTGCCTCCAATCTCCATGGAATATTTTGTTAAATTTGGATTCGCTTCTTGGTTCCCGTTCTGCTAGGTATTTCGGGGTACAACCCTGCCTAAATTTAAGATAACGGGAACGCCAGCATCATTTTAGTGAGGTCGGAGTTTCCGCTGCTGACACCTTATGGGCTCAGCACAGGAGAGCAACTTGCCCAGAAACATTTGCAAATATAGACCCCACTGTTTCCTTCTAATGTTCAAAGTCACCCATTTCAAAAAAAAAGCTTTCCATGTTATTTATGCTAATTCTGCGTTTTCCCACTTGGAAACCCGGCTCGCCCTGTCTCAAATATTTTGATTGCCTTTCAAACATAATTGTAAAAGAAAGGAAGTAGAATCCTGTTTTTAAATACCGTATCCAGTATTAATGTCAGCTTTGGGTAAAAACACGCTCCGGCTTCAAGCTCCGACTGAGGTGGATGTGCGTTTGCTCGTGCAAATAAAAACGTTAGCGTTTCATCCAAAAGCCTGTTTCAGTTTTAAGGGATTTTAATTGCCTTCAAAAAAAATATAATAAACTAAGCTCGTCTTGTCATTCACCTAATGGAAGGAGCCGATAAAGAGATAGAGGCGCTGGGCTTCGCTCTTACTGCTCTCCCTTTGTACTCAGTTTACTTTGGCGTGCTGCCTCCTATGTATTTTACACTTCTTTACATTTTGTACACCGATGTATGACAAATACTTGTCAAACAAAAACTAAGCAGATTTATAACCGCTTAACTTGAAATGAGCCCTTCCTGCCAAAACTTTATGACTTCATTTTCTTTCATAGTTTTCCACTATGTTGGTTCAAACAGACAAACCCAGCCTCAGGTCAGACAGAGGTCATTTCACTTTCATTACTAAAATATAATTTACAATATGCCAGACCTAAACAAGTTTTAGCCTAAAGGATTTGTATAATATAAACCATCTGTTCCTCAACAATATAGCTAATTTCCTGCCATCACCATACAGTCTACTGGCTGCCTGCGTAAATGGCATTATTATTATTATTATTATTATTATTATTATTATTATTATTACCATTATTATTATTGTGGTATTTCTCTAAAAGTCGTAAGTGGTCAATGCGATTAGAATTCATTCATTCTAAAATGTCATTTTTTAAATGATTTTCCAAGATGTCAATTTTTTTCCTATATTGCCACTGTAAAGCAGCCGTTACATTATTTCAGGAATGTAAAATACTAATGTTTACACTAATTCATAAAACATAGATCCCATACTCATTAGCCTTAAATTACTACCTGTGGCTGTACTGAGGACCCTGAATGAGTGGGTTTGGGTGTAGGTGTTACAAGCACACGTGGAAATTAAGTTGTGTTATTTTCAGACATTCTTTATGGCCTACAAGTGAATATGAGCACCCAGAATAACAAGAGTTTTTTAAAAAGTTTGCCTTTCTTCTTTGACCACTATCTCCTTTTTTCTGGCTGACTCTTTCCTACATGTTTCAGGACTGAACGTTGAGTCAAGTGTGAGCAGAAATAGTCTATACTGTACGTTGAAGGATTAATAGCAAAGTCGAGGAAAAAATGGCTACAAGGACATAGTTTTAAAGAAGGTTTTCTGGCCCAAAAAACACTTCAGCATGTACTTACTTACAGTATGTGAATTGCCTCAATTTCTGAAATTACTCGGTTTTCAGCATGTAAATGCCCATGCCTGAATATATAAATGCTCTTGCTGAAACGCTGATGGTTCCTGCATATATTTAGATCTAATCCTTACTATTTCTACTGATCTTGTGTGGAGGGCAAAGAGTAATTCTAATTTTTAGTTTTGGAGCAGGGTGAATAGAGATTATTAGGGTGCACTCAGTCCTGAGTCGCTGACGTTGGGGTGCTGGTGTCCCTCAGGCTGTACCTGCCCTGTCCACAGCAGTGCCCACCTCTGGCAGGGCTGAGCAGCAGGATCGTTGCCAAAGCTCCACGGTCCAGGAGCTCCTGTGTCCATCTGCTTGGCTGATGTCCTGTGCGAAAAAGATCTTTTTCTTAAAAATACGTTTTGAGGCCTATTTTGCTGACATGTTTTTGGTGTCCTTTCTTTGACAGAGTAAGGCTAAGGAGTTACCTCTGTCTGCTGTTCGTTTCATGGAAGAACTGGGGGAATGTGCTTTCGGCAAGATCTACAAGGGTCACCTCTACCTTCCAGGCATGGACCACGCTCAGCTCGTCGCTATCAAGACGCTAAAAGACTTTAACAACCCCCAGCAGTGGGCAGAGTTCCAGCAAGAAGCCTCTCTCATGGCCGAGCTCCACCACCCCAACATCGTTTGCCTCTTAGGCGTCGTGACCCAGGAGCAACCCGTCTGCATGCTCTTTGAGTACATGAACCAAGGAGACCTCCATGAGTTCCTCATCATGCGCTCGCCGCATTCGGATGTCGGGTGCAGCAGCGATGAGGATGGGACTGTAAAATCCAGCCTGGACCACGGGGATTTCCTGCATATCGCCGTCCAGATCGCAGCGGGGATGGAGTACTTGTCCAGTCATTTTTTTGTCCACAAAGATCTCGCCGCTCGCAACATCTTAATTGGAGAACAGCTTCATGTGAAAATTTCTGACCTTGGCCTCTCGAGAGAAATCTACTCGGCAGATTATTACAGAGTTCAAAACAAGTCTCTCTTGCCAATCCGCTGGATGCCACCGGAGGCGATTATGTACGGCAAGTTCTCTTCCGATTCAGATATTTGGTCATTTGGAGTTGTTTTATGGGAAATATTCAGCTTCGGGCTTCAGCCGTATTACGGATTTAGTAATCAAGAAGTCATAGAGATGATCAGGAAAAGACAACTGCTGCCGTGCTCTGAAGACTGTCCTCCCAGAATGTACAGCCTGATGACAGAGTGCTGGCACGACCTGCCCTCCCGCAGGCCACGATTTAAAGAAATCCACGCCCGGCTGCGCTCCTGGGAGGGTCTGTCAAGTCACACGAGTTCTACTACCCCCTCCGGTGGGAACGCCACCACTCAAACGACTTCCCTCAGCGCCAGTCCGGTTAGCAATCTCAGTAATCCCCGGTACCCCAACTACATGTTTCCGGCACAAGGTATACCCCAAGGCCAAATCGCCGGCTTCATCGGGCCACCAATACCTCAAAACCAGCGATACATCCCCATCAATGGGTACCCGATTCCACCGGGATATGCTGCTTTCCCGGCTGCCCACTACCAACCGCAAGGTCCGCCCAGGGTGATCCAGCACTGTCCTCCACCAAAGAGTCGTTCTCCCAGCAGCGCCAGCGGATCCACCAGCACGGGTCACGTCACGAGTTTGCCCTCTTCGGGATCCAACCAGGAAGCGAATATTCCTTTGCTATCCCACGTGTCGATTCCTAATCATCCGGGGGGGATCGGTATTACAGTTTTTGGAAATAAAACTCAAAAACCGTACAAAATTGACTCAAAGCAGTCTTCCCTATTAGGAGACTCCAGCATCCATGGACAAAATGAATCTATGATTTCAGCTGAATTGTAAATAAGCGAGGCCTTTGTAAATATAACTATTTACGATACAAACTAGAAAAGTCGTAGCAAAGATTTATATTCAAATATTTTATTAAAGATTCTCCTGGTTGCTTAACAGACGTTGCAGCAAGTATCTTCTGTGAAGTTTAACTGCTTAACAGGACGGGCAGAACTCAACCAGACAAAGATCATTGTGGTATGAACAACTCAGCTTTGGCAATGGACGCGTTGTTTCTTTTAAGTGCCACCGACAATTCAAAAAAGGGGAAAAAGGGGAAGTGGGATTTTTTTTTTTTTTTTTTTCAAAGAAAACCATTCGCTCATAGGCTTTTTCACAACTTTTTAAACCTCTGATGTGGTTTAAATCATGGAAACTTTTTTTTATACTGAAAGCATATTTTAATATTTGTCTCTTTTTTTAGGAGATGCAAATATTCGGAGATCTACTGGTTGTGCAATTTTGGTTCCAATAGCTAGTTAAAATATTTGTAAATTTTGCAGTCAAGGATTATGTTTCAAATATGTGATCTGAGAGCTGAATAAATTACTTCAGGTAGGATTTTGGTCTTTCGTTAAGTTGGGAGTCTGAGTTTAGACCAAAAAAAGTCATTTATTTGACAGCACAATAGCTTGAGTTACCAACTCGCAGTCTACAAACGTATCTGCTATTGGCTGCTAAAGGTGGCTGGAGTTCTAAGAAATTGCCTTAAAGGAAATGAAATTAAAGGGTTTTAATTTCAGAACCTTGAATTGACTTACTCAAAGATAACATTTCATAATCTAGTAGTTAAAGCGGAAATTCTATATCCTTTTGTTGCTATGCAACTGTTTAGTGGAAAGGCTCCAAACCACAGTTTTATATATGACAATCAGTTTTCCCAGGAATATTTATTGTTGCAGATCAATGTGTAATTTCAGTGACTATGACTCCAGTAGCCCTGAAAAAAGGGAAATTCACGTTCCATCAGGCAGCAAATCCATTGATAGCAGTTTTTGCCTATCAAGTCTAATAATGTGAATTAGTGTTGACTTTCAACTTAGAACTAAGACATTTGTATAATTACTAAAAATTCATTCAGGTATAAGCAATCTAGATTATTCATTTGAAACCACTTTAATGAGTTACAGAAGTGCTGTGTACATGACAGTTTTTCACAGACTCTCTTTTGTACTGAATAGTATTTTTTATTGTACACGGAACGAAAACAATCTTTTGCTCAGTTGACAATGTTGTATAATATGACTTTATTTTTTATCTTTTTGCACAGAAGTGTGATAATGTTTTGTACAGCAGAAGTGAAAATACATCTCTGCATTTTATATCTTGGGCTGTTTCTTTTTTATTTTTAACCTGATGTAGATGTTCTTGAAATATATTATGGTGATACTCAGCCACTACCTTATACAAATATTTTTCTTTGTTTTCACTGCATGCGTTTAATCACTGTATTACTTGATGATTGATTTATTAATTATGGGCATTTCAATTAGGCAAGCATGAAAATGTAATAACAAAGGCTATTTTATAATTAAGATATGTGCATTTTTGTATTTCACATGCCAGAGATGATATTAAACACTGATTATTTTATGCTGCTGTTTATTAAAACATTGTTTTAACATAAACATACCGGCATTTCCTCCATCTTGGCGTAAGATATTTGAAAAGTTTCGGGTTTAAGAGAGCTGAAATCTGCTCACTCAGAGTAGGGATCCTGCTGAAATGCCCGCTCGAATGGGACGTGAGAGTTTTGCAAATCATCTTTGCAGAGAGACTGCCGAGGGGTAGCTTACGGAGGCTTAAACGAATATTTGATGGTGCAAATATTTGCAGGGCACACCGAAGAAGCGGGATGCCATAGCCGCCCCGGGAGAGCGATGGTGCAGTCTTGGCTGTGGTCCTCGTGGGTGCTGCTCAGCTCCGCACCGAGGGCCGGCATCGCCCTTTCCGCCCCTCGCTTAAGTTCCATGTCCTGCTGCATCGTCTGCGCTTCTGTGGTACCTTCTGTTGCTGCGGCAGCCGGAGCTGCAGGCTTGAGACTCTGCTCGCCGGTTAACAACGGTCAGTAATGATATAGTAAGGACTTTTGTGACTTCCGAGATACTTCATGAGCCTGAGATGTCAGCTTCCGTCTGGCTTCAATTTGCATCCGGGTCAGTAATGAAAATATGGTACGTCAGCTAAAATTTAGTTTCGGCTAAAGATGCAGACAATAATTACATCTTATTAACTTCTATGTTTGCGTCAGGATACCAGACCCAAATGCTAAAAAATTACTTTTGAGCAGAGGTGTTTTACAGGACCAGATGAGATGTTTTTCCCTGAGCCATGGCTATTCCCATAAGCAGAGGCGAGGGAATTGCTCTTTCTCCCTTACGTACACACACAGCTTTGCAGCGCTCGCTGGGCGTCTTGTTCAACAGACAGTAGCTCTGTTGTCGTCCTTGATCCGTCTTTTCTCTCATCTGCCCCTGCCTGCTTTTTCGAGTGGTTGCATCAGCGCAAACAATCCTTTTGCATCTTGAGCATGAAATGCACTGAGGAGGAAGAAGCCTTTCTTTTCTACCTATTTTTCCAATGGGATTTCTTCGCTTGTGCCATTAAGGGCTTGAAATTTCAGCAGTGCCAGTTTAAAGACAGTCTGCCGTACCATAGGTGTCTGGCTTCAGAAACAGGAAACTCTATGCAGGCAAACAAGTCTTAGGTTATGCTGTTACGGAAAAATCTTTGGTAAAGAATATGCTGTAAATGACATTAATGGAGAAATAAGAATCTTTGCGCCATAGTTGACACACAGACATTTGTGCAAAAACATGACTGAAAAAGATATTGAGATATGATCAGTATATGAGATATGGTCAATGATTTCAAAGTATTTGCTCATCGCTGTTAAGCAACAGCCTTCACCGAGTGAACGTGTGAAGCAAATGGAAGTACCTCCAGGAGGCTTTTCATCAGCACAGGCTGGAAAAGACAGGACTGGAACCAGCTCAGGAGACGTCAGGAACGATGGGCTCTGCCAGTTGGGGATGGCAAGCGATGCGTGTCCCTTCGGGTCAGGTTGGAACATGTTGGGCACCGTGCCATAGTTCAGTTCAGTTCTGTAAAGATAAGCGTGAGCCCCACTCGAGTCAAAGCGCCCTCACATCAGCACCAAGCGCACCGGCTCCCACGGCACGGCCGCCGCTCGCAGGTAAGCTTAGCTGTGAATTTGCATTCTTGGCTTTAATCACCCTGATGGGAAAGCAGTAACTTAATACTTCATGGAGCACCAGTGGGAGTCATAAAATAGTCCCTCACACACTTTGTGGGTTTATGTTAAAAAACCAGAAGCTGCAGTGCAAGCCCACTCACAGCTCAGCTTAGGGTTTTTCCTTTATTTCAAAGAAAGCTGGGTTCTTACAGTTAAAATATTTTTAGACTCACAGATGTAAACCAGCACTGAACAACGTACCTGAAGACTCCTGCAAAGAACCTCTTCCTGCCCTTCTCTCCCTCTCACAGCGGGTGAAGTTTGTGAACTGTGAGGCTGAAATCACAGTCTGGCTCACAACCGATGCGTGGGGAACAAACGCTAACGCAGAGAGGCAGGAATTCATCAGGGAGAGATTAGAGTGGGGGGGGGGGAAAGTCTTCTAAACCCCAATTAGATAATGTGGAAAATAAATGTTGCCAGAAATTAAGGAATTACTCCTCAGGTGGGACTGCAGACATACAGATGAAAGTCATTTTCGTGGCAAACGAAGGAAGAGGGAATTCTCCAGGTTCATAATGCTACATGCTAGAATCATCATCCCTGCTTCCTTCAAAGAGATAGGACAGCCAAGGCTGTGGAAATGCAGTAATGGATTGAGAACCTCTAGAGGTTTGGAAATAAAACTCTGAATAAACACTGTTTAGTAAGCCCTCAATCTGGAGAATCTCATTCCCTCCAGGTTAGCTTATATTTCTGTAAGAGAGAATAAATATTTGCTGATTAAAAGAGCAAAATGCAGAGTCTGCAATGGAGATTTGTATCCTTTGTTCCCACAGAGGAGTGATTACAGTGGGTTTCTGCGTTCTCTGGATTGAAAGCAGAAGGTAAAGCAGAGAACTACTTGTGCAGAAATTTGGGCTGGAAAACTCAGAAATACCAGAATATGTTTATCCAGAGCATGAGAAATGATCAAAAAAGGAATCTATGGTTTCCTTTGCATGAATAAGGATATCCAAGAAGGTCGCAGGCTTGGAAATACTCTATTACATTTGCTTGTTGTTCTGTTCTGTAACCTACAATCACCAGGAGAACTTTAAAATGTCTACCTAACTCAAAACACTCCTGACGGTAAGGCAGGTGATATGAAAACTCTCTCAAGTACAAACACATGCGGTTCCCTGTGGACCCAATTCTACGGAATAAGTACCTTCAGCATCTACTGGCTCTAGTTACTGCGTTTATCAGGAGGTATTTGCCTCGTTGGCAGGATTCACTGTTCTCGGTATGGCTGAGTGTTGTCTCCTCATGAAGTGGAGTTGTTTGAGCAAGTAGGGAGATACGTATTTTTTTTTGTGAAAAAAAGTCTTCTCATTGTTCTTCATGGCTTCCAGTAAAACACACTGAATTCCGCAGGAGTCTTTGTGCTGATTTTAGCTGTGCCTGAATCAGGATTTCTACCTTCTGGAGAGTTCTTAGGAGTTTTAATGAGCTTGATAAAACCCTGGACCTGCAGCCTGTACCTGTGAGGAATTTGATCTTGCAGAACAAGTTCACGACAGGTTTTGGTGCATGCACAGCATGTGTCACAAAGTCCCAAGCCAGCAAAAAGAGACATGTTAACACATTGGCTCAAAAGAATAATTTTGTTCAAAAACTGTCTTTTGTTCCAGAGTACTACAATAAACCAAAAAAAGGTGAGTGTTTTATTTGCTGGAAAAAATACAGCAGCTTTACTTTATGTCACAATATTTTAACCAGTATTTCTTTAGAATATCAATAATTCCTTCTGTGGTCAGGGAATGGAATGAGCAGCCACGCTAAGCAGAGTTTCACCGCCTCTGGTTCTGCTGGAGAACCTCAGTGGAAAAAGGAGGAAACTGGGTGAAGCTGGTGGTGAACAAACCTCTTGTGGAGAGGAAGCTCTAGCTGCGTTTCGAATGAGCACCTCCTTTGTGTCTGTAAGATCTGCGTACCGATTCCTCAGTTCCCCTCCCCAGGTATCACCGTGTCTTCATGGTATGTGACCTTGCACCTTTGCACCAGATATTTATTTTGCTTGAGACAGAGCCAGCACATTTATTCCAGCAAAAAGACAGTAGCCAAACACTTCTGGGCTGTTAAGACTTGCAAAGCGTGGTTAAACCCAGGAGGTCTGAGGGTGCTGGGACCAATCTTAAAGCATGTAGTCACTCAAACCACATCCTCGAGTTCTGGGAGAGCGTGCTTTCTTTTGGCTGCATCTTCAATGGCGATGGGCTTTTTTTTTTGTGGCCCCACGTCTGTTCTCTCCGTGGGCCTGAAAGCCTCTCTCAAAGATGTGTCCATGGAATCCGAGAAGCAATTTTTATCTTGCTGTGGGCTATCTTTTATAGGAGAAGAGAATATTGCCCCCGAGTCAGTCACTCTCTAGCCCATCATATTTCTTCCTGTTTGATCTCTCAGAGATTAAAGTTCAGTATATTTCAGGACAGTTATATTGCTGAGGTAATATAAAATTATTAAAAACAGAGAGAGAGACAATATTGTGACTACACATCAAAAGCTCTTTAAGACAAAGGAGGGAAAATTGACTTGAAACTGGAGTTATTAGAAGCATCTGTGGTGTCCTCTATTTTCCATTTAACAGTGCAACACATTTTGGAATGGTGTCTGACTGTTTCAAACTGGGCACCTGGTACTGCCTTGATTTTCTGATTTGTACCCTAAACCCCATGGTTTATCTGCTCCTGCAGAGGGGAGCAGCAACTGGTGGTTAATGAGTTTTGATCTTAAGACACACAGGAACATTTTCCAAAGCTGTAACCTATAGCCTGGATGGAGAAGAAGCTTGGTTGCTTTTGCTCATCCGAGGAATTTAAAACAAACCAGAAATATCTACAAGATTCATAAGAAGCACACGAGTTTTGAAACCACAACTGGTGCTCAGAGTGCAATGTGCAGATGTTTGTTTAGATCTGTGGGTACACGTATCTATACACACCCAAATGTTTTCGGTAGGTGTTTCCATAGTTTAAAAAAAATCCAATAATATTTTGAAACAGTACCTAACAGGAGGTAGGATAACTTTTATTTCCAGTCATCCTCAGTCTAAATACAAACAAGCTTATTTGGGTCAACCCTGGGCTGTGGAAGGCAGAAATGGGGCCTCCATGGTGAGGTCTGTAATGGCCAGGTCCCTAGGGAAGGAGCAGTGCCAGGTTGTTGTGGTTTGAGGAACCCACAACAGCTAATTGTCATTTAGACGATTATTCTTTCACCCAATGACCCTTCCCCGCCCAGGGAGGGGAATCAGGAAAAAACAAGGAAACCCAAAGGCTGAAATATAAACAGGTTTAATAGAATAAGACTAGATAATTAGCATGAATAACCCTAAAGAACCACTATTGATCCTGATGTCGATATAGAACGCCCCAGGACTGTCCCCAGCCCATTCCCCAGCAGAAGCCGTGCCCTCCCCGCAGGGACAGCCCGTGTGGGACCCTGCGAGCGCTGCGGCTTCGGGAGGGAGGGAAGGGCTCAGGGCTCCGGCACCGGGGCAGGGAGTTCTCAGGATCCCAGCCATCACGGGAGAGAGAGAGAGAGAGAGAGAACTCCTCAGCAAACTTTCTAATTTCTATGGACTGTGCCGTTCATGGTGTGGAATAACCCCGTTGGCAGCTTGGGGCAAGTGCCCCGGTCTCGCTCCTCCTCATGCCCATGCTTGACAACCTCAAAAACACTGAGATCTTGAAACCCACACCCCAGAGCTGGCTGTAAAGTAAATATTTTCACAATTTCAGACACCAGAGTCTTCCAAAGGTGCCGTTTTCCCAGACGTTAGAAGAGCAATGAGTCTCTCACCTCAACGCAGCTGTGCTGTGGGGAATTCAGCCACTGGCCAAATGAGGAGCCAGGTGGCCATCATTAGGATAACAAGCAAAACATCGCACCCTGGGAAAAAACATCTATTAGTGTGAACTCACCTGCCTTCACACACATTTTAAGGGCAGAAGAGGCAGGAAAGGGCAAGTGACTTCCTAAGGCTAGGTTGAGGCAGGGAATCTCCTGAGCAGGGCTGTATGGGACATAAGCGGCGGGGCCTGGATGGCTGGTAGATGTGCTTCGTTTGGATCCAACGAGGTGTGTGTTACCTTGCAGGTGAGGCTGGACGGGAGGAGAGGGATGGAGGACTGTTGGGGGTGGGAAATGAAGGTTTGGAACTTCCAGGGTACAGGCCACAACAAGGGTACAGAGTGAGGGCTCCTCACGCTGGAGAGAGGGACCCATGGCAGCCATGGCCTCTGAGGCCCCCTCAGCAGTCACCTCAGGGAGGCCACCCTGCAAGGAGGCTGCTGTGGGGACAGTGACTGATTTACCCGACGCAGCCCTTATATAGGGTTTCTCCTCCCCAGTGCCATCTCCCTAGCCCTTCCCTGAGCTCTCCATAACTGACCTCCTGAGAGGATAGCGCAGTACTTCCCAGCCAAGGCCTGCATTTCCTCCTTTTTCTGCTTAAATTCATCTTCTCACGCCCAGCTTTCCCGCAAATGAACAAAACTGTGGCTTGTGAAGGCTGGGGCCTCCGTTTTGCATTGGTGTTACCCAAAATCATTATGCTGAGCCAATGTTGTTTAAACAAATTCGGCTGCGTGCAGTTCCTCCCTGGTTAGGCCTGGTGTATTTTCTTGCTTCTGAAGTACTTTTATGCACCAAAGAACTTGAACGCTTTAGAGATTTTTAATTTTATTTTTTTAAAAGGCAATTTAGGCAGTATAAAGGCTTTGTAAAAGCTCTGCTGAGTATTTCATGCCAAACTTCAAGTTTTTGCCAGTATGATTGTCTCATAAGTTTGCATCCAAACCTTTGCTATTCCACCTCAGCCACTCCTCTGCATGTTTTCAGGCCAAACATGCAGTGTCCAGAATAGAAATCCTCCCTTTCCTCACAGGATCCACCTGTGAGGTGGCTCGACCTGTTGAGCACTGGCTCAACCCAGCACATCATTGCTGTAATTCCTCCTGCATCATACTGGGATGCATTTGGACTTCTATGGGAGAGATATGGGAGAACAACTGCTGAGCAGTGTGAACCTGACTCTTGTTTACTCAGAATATGCTTTTCTATACGTCTGGGCAGCTACTTTGTTGGATGGCCATGGTGGCCTTGAAAAATATCTGTGCCAATGCAACAAGAATATTGCGAGACAAGGAGAAGGAAGAAACTGGATAATTAGGTTTTTATCATGATTTCACACAGTGACGCTGACTCCTGGAAGAAGAAGGGGGGATATAGAACTCTGAGGACCCCAGTCGGAAGTCCATCTGTGGCTGTGGAAGGTCGTGTTCTTAGAGATCTGTACAGAGTTCACTGGTGAGCAGGAACAACATAAGCATCGGCTCCTCCCTGAGAAACGGGTGCTCTTCTTCCTCTGGAAGGTCATTGTCTCTCCTCCCTTGGCACTCTGAGAGCTGCTTGCAGAGCCTGCTAATTCCAGTAACTCCCCTTAGGAGTTCAGGCTGCTCAGAGGGCAGCAGGTCCCAGTGGGAACAGCAAAAAAACCCCGTGACTGAGCTGCTGGGCTGAGGGTGGGTGGGATGCTGAGTGTGTAAAACCACCCTTAGTCCCAGTTGTAAAGCGGTGTACGTGTCTCCTGTGCTAGCATTTCAAAGAGGTCAAATCCAGGCAAACTAACTTAGGAGCGTTCGAGAAGACGCAAATAAACAGGCAGCCTGGACACTTTATTATGGCAGTAGCAGGAAACAATGCCAGAAATGGAATAAATTATTCCAAAGTAGACTCACATAAGTAATATCCAAAGATACATGGCATCAAATGGATTAGACATTTGATAAAAAAAGTTAAAAATACTTTTGTATGTGGGTACAAGTTCGTTTATGCTGAAAATATCTCTGGTCCTAAGGAAGCTAGCCTTCCTAAGCAGCCAAGCCATGAAGATTGCACAAGAAGCCATAAATCTGGTGTTTCCTAATTTCTGAGTGCTCAGCACTGCAGCATAAATAATACTCCTTTCAAACATCGCTTTGTAGGCAACTTCATTGCAATATAATTTATGTATTTATTTTCTTATCTGGTAGTTAGTCTCAGCCCTGAAAATATGCAGACCACTTGAGAGAGCAGGATCAAGACTTGACGCTCTTACTGGTTTGTATCGTACAGAAGCTGCTGCTGTGCACGGCGCAACGGCTGTCGATGGTGCAAATGCCAGGTTGTCCCATGCTGGTGCAGAAAGGGTCGTGTGCTTGTTCTCCCATGTTCTGCTCTTGCAGCAACTGGCAGGGATACGAGGACAACCTAGTTCTTATGGTGCTCTTTCTCCTCTTGCTGACTGTAAGGCTGTTGTGTTTATTCACTGCTTGCTGCTTCGTGAGTTTGTTCGGCTCCTCAAAATGACGCTGTTCCAACTGACTTGTGGAGGGTGGCAGGAGCCCAGGTGATGGTTCAGTCTTGTCCAGGTCTTGGTTTGATTCTGCAGGGGTTCAAAACATTTGGGCTATCGTTAACATGAGGTGGATGCTGTCAACCTAACGGCTCTGCACTGTGGAGGAGAGGACAGACCCACCAAATTGTTATGGCAATGACCATATAGACACACTGTTAACCAGAACCTTGGAGAGGAATGTGTGAATCCCTGGAAAATCAGAACAGAGGAGAATGGGGAAGATAACAGACATGGGTCACCTGGGTAGTGTTGCCATATCTCTCTCCAGGCTAAGAAGCAGGGACACATTCCAGGTAGGACTCGCTGCATATTGCTGTGCATTTTATCAGTGCATTTGTCATCAAAATAAGCAGGGCTGAAATACAACAGGCTGGTAGGAACTGTTGAGCTGTTGTTCTAGCCTGGCCATTAAATGTCCAAAAAGTCTTGGATAAATATAGAAATTTTCACAGTTTTTCCCAGGACTGATTTTTTTTTTTTCTGGGTGGAAATATTGGAACATATGTGGGGAACCATGCAAATAGTCCCTTAGATAGGAAGTCTGTAGATGGGGTTTTGAGTCATTTAAAAATACAAGATATACAGGGCAAACAGTAACGATCTCTAGTTCCTTTAGTGCTTAGCAACAAAGCTGTCCTATCTTAAAGTTATACAGCATCTGAATGTTTTCCCTTTGTGGGGAAGCACTCTGGGAGGACTTCCCTGACAACCCTGAGTAATGGAAGTGAAAGTAACATTTTACTTGCCATCCACTTAAGGAAAAAGATGAAGATTTACATGTCTTCTCTGTCAGAAAAATATTAACATATGTTTTCTATAATGGTTGTGAATTTTAAAATGCGAACTCCAGGATGACTCCCGAGCTGGGGTAAATGGGATCTGTTGGCCATTCTTCTTTGCAAACAGGAATAATTTCTTTTCACTTCTGCACTTCTTCACCAGTGGCTCTTTTGGCAGCTCCTTAACTCTGATGAAAACAGATGATGAAATGAATGACTACGACTGGAGTTGTTACCAATGCTAATTTTTAGATAGACCAGGCTAACTGATTCCTTTGATCTTTAGGATTTACACTCTTCTATCTTGTGTAAGTCAACTCCTCAAAAGGCATGTACCCACCCAGCTCTCTGCACTTCGGAAAAATGCTTTAAAGAAGCTGATAATTTTACTTTTAAGGTTTCTGGGCTATCATATTGTCAGTCTTGATCAAGAGTGTTGGGATGGGTCTTAAGATCAGTGATAAAGTGTTGTTTCATTTTGCCACCATGTTTCAGATTTACTGCCCTCCTTGTTTTTGTTGTTTGGTTTGTTTTTGTTTTTTTAAAAGACAAATTAAACCAGATTTTTTTCTTGGAGCACTCTTTTCCCTTCTTTCTGTCCTCATTTGCAGCCTCGCTGCCTGCCATCACTTTAAATGATTCTGTACTCTCCTCATAACTAAATATGTCCCCCAGGTGTATGCATGATTTTTCCAGACAACTTTGTATTGATTATGAGTAAAACAAATGGTAAAGTCATGTATCATTTACAGCTGTCTGCTGGGATTTATAAAAGAATAAAGGGGAAAACTGAAAGGAGCAAGAAGACTGTGTGCTTTTTTTTCAAAATATCTAAATTAAAGGGCTACTGCGATTATTCTGGCCACAAAGCAACCAGTTTAACAGAACAGAGTTGTGTAATCTTACTAAGTAAGTGTGAAATCAGGGTTTTGATAGCTTATGCTTTACAGACTCCTGTGTGTGTTCATGTTTCTTTAGGTGATGCTTTCAAATCCGGTAACAGAAAATGCAGCAAACACAGACGCAGCAGAAGTGGCGAAAAACCAGTGTATCTTTATACAGGCAAATGGCTTTGCAGTGTGTTAGAGCCTGCACCCAGAAGGTAACACCGTCTCTCTTGCTGTTATTATTCATAAATAGATGTTAAGAATTTTAAAAACTTTCTAAACAACTCTAAAACAACAAGCAAATTGGAATGCTGATTTAATTTTCACGAACAAGAAGTCGAGTTTTGAAAGCAAATAGGTGGCCTGGTCTTCCAAGTGGTGCAGTGGTGAATGAGACTCAGGGCAATTCATGTGTTCTGGTGAACACAGCTGAGATAGAACAGGGGGACAGGAAATACTGATATTTTCTCTCCGACACACCAGCTGGTTTCTCTACCCTCCAGTCTAAGCACAGCACCGCCGCTCAACAAATATTGGCTTTATTTCAAGGAAACAAACAGAAAACAAAGCTCTGTCCATTCAAGCCATCCAGCAAAAGCAGCCAGAAACCCTCATTCATGTCTCTTTCTCCTCCCCTGCTCAGATATTTCTGGAATGGAGGAAAAAACCTTCTTTCCCAAAGGAAGGTCCCTAAAACTCCTCCGCCTCCAGAATAGCCCATTTCTGCCCTTCTTTCCTGGCTGGCCCCTAAATAAGTCCTTTAGCAAGGAATGCTGTTCCTCAGTGATTCCCAGCACTCAGCAGTGGGGCAACCTCTTCCCCAGGCTTTTTTAAAAGATGCGTGAGTCGTACTCGCTGATTAAGCCTGATCCTTCTGTTTTACAGTGATCCACTGCCAGAACAGATTGCCTGGAGGGTGAAACTTGTGGCAGAACTTCTCTGTTTGCTCAGTAAGTGCCAACACAGAGGGAAGGTGCAGGTATGGATCCTGCAAATTTTTTTCTACTCACCAAATGAGATGCTTTAGCCCATTACAGTGGCAGAAAGTGTCCAGAGTCTGGTGATTGTAAAGAAATTCCCATTAGCCGGAAGGCAGGAAAGCTGTGCTTTCAGAAGGCTATCAGAATTGTGGTTCAGCTGCCTCTCCATGTTCCTCCATTTCCTGTATTATTGTATGTCACTGCTGGGGCGAGATACCACATGCACACAAGAATCAAGCCCAATCTCCATGCAAATGCGTCCACAGCCAGTTCTTGCCTACATTACTATTAAAGACAGGGAAGGAGGGTAAGTTCCTCCTCTGGGACAAAGTTAGCACGAGTTCAGTTTATACTGGTAGGATCTAGATGAGAAATGTTTTGAAAAACTCCACTTTCCATTGCAGAACTTCCTGATATTGAGAAGGCTTGTTTCTTCTCTGAAGTTTTACCAGCCAGCTGAAGGGTCTTCTCTGGGCTTTGCCAGGTAACAAATTATACTGAACATTTTGCTTTCACTGCCACTATTTCAGAAAAAGCAACATAAGTCCAGGACGGTTGGGCCTGTGTACTAAAGAGAGCAATTATTTTCTTTTTCCTGTTAGTGAATATTCTCAATTATTTAATTTCCTATGGAGACATTTGGCAAGCAGTTTCCTTCCCAGCTACTGCCAGCAACTCTTGTTCCTAAATGAAACAAGTTCTTGGCCTACAGGAGCATAGCCAGGAAATTTGTCATTGTTGGGCCAAGTGATATTTTTATTTGACCTAATCAATGACATTTATTTCAGGCAATACATATTTTAAGTTCATTTATTATTTTAATAAATAGCCTAGGGAAACCATTGAATTCACTCTAAATAAAGCAAAAAAAAAAAAGCCAGGATCATTTTTATGATGTATTTCTTTTTGTACTGCTAGGGTTGTACATGGCATCACTGTTGAAATATTCTTGAAGCTAACTTTCAAACTAGCAGATGGAGCCAGGTTCTTTTTCTCAGTTGAGCTGCCTTTGCTTCCCTCCAGAATTTGGCAGTGCTTGGCTGCTGACAGTTTTCTTAAGGACAACAAGTTCTCAGCCCCGGTAACACTAGTGCGGTGGATTCCTAACTCAATCTATTTCCAGACCCTAGCAATGGGGAAGTGTCTGGGAGACATTAAGGATAAAATCTTGGCCCTGCTGAAGTTGAATTCTAATTCACGCTGGTGGAAACAGGATTTCATTGTAGAATTTTTGCTCAGGTACAGAATCAGATTGATTGCAAACCCCAAACAAGCATCTTCAGTTTGCCTTCAAAGTAGGGTTGATCTAATTGTGCCTTCGATGCTCAGGTACAACTTCCACTGGTTTCATCACAAACTCTGAGTGTGGAATGGAAGGAAATTGAGATTTGCAATGGAATTATTTCCTTTTATGGACACAGCTTTAGATACTGCTAGAAGTAAAAGGCCTCTGGCAAGCAGCTTTTGACATTTTACAGGACTACAATGGCAAGGGAGGTTGGAAGGATATCAAAGAGACAAAAATAATGTTCATTACTGAGCTCAAGAGTCCATGTTTTTTTCATAACTGGTGTCTTCCTCTCACTTTCATTGTTACTTCCTGAAAGATAATAGACAGTAGTAGGATCACAGGGGATTTGATAATTCAGACAGTGGGTCATTCAGTGTTTTGTTATGTATAAAATTGCATTGGCCCAATATGCTTTGTTTACAATTTAATCTGCCCCCCCAATCAATTATTTTTATAGAAGCAGGAGTAATAAGAATGAGATAATGCAGAGCTTTAGGAGGGCGCCAAGTCAGACAATGCTGGCTAGCCCCAAGTAGACAAGAGTCTCGTGCGGGTTTGCCAGGTTTCTGGTGGGGGCCAGTAAAGGGGATGCAATTTTTAATTTTCCTCCTTCCCATAAAAACATCCTGCTAAAGAAATGTTCGGTATTCTGAGTTGTTTCAGAAGAAGCATCCTAAGATGGGCTTTAGGAAAGTGGTCAGTGCTGGATTCCAGTGCTCTTGTCAGCTATTAGTTTTATGGTGATGGAGCTGTGGTCTCCAACCAGACCCACTGCTGTAGGAGTCCTCCGAGCAGCATAGGAGGAAAAGTTCTTCCTGTGCTCTCCTGGGCACAGTGAGCCTCAGGAATGTCTTTCTTGCCTTACTCTAGAAGAGACATCTCACCAAAAATCTCATCTCACGAAGTCAATGGTAAGACTGACATAATCCACACAGGGCTGGGGTGATGTGGGCAAGGAGGGTTATTCCAGATGAGATGACCCAATGTGAATTCTGTGAATAAGGGGAAGGCTCCTCTCCCTTCCCATTCCCAGATCCGCAGCCCCACTCTATGCCCATCCCAGCTCTCCTGCAGGTCGCACCCTCCCACCAACCCCGTCCACTCGCTGACCAGCCCATCCCTGATCCCGGGGGAAGAAGTGGCACATTCCCTACTTTCCCTGTGGTGACAGAAAGATTCCATGGATGCCAGAACTGGTCCTGTGGGGAATGGGAGAGTGCTGCGAGATGCTTTCTGATTAAAGGTGACTTTCCATGGGTGTTCAAACCCCCCTAAAGCAGCTGTGGTCCTGCCCCATCCCTAACCCCACCGCTGGTGCCTGCCTGACCCTGTGATGTCCCTGCTCAGGAAGCCAAACTAGGAGAAAATGATCCTTTATTTTATTTTATTTTATTTTATTGGTTTACTGATGGCTTCCCTCTCAGTTCACAGCAGGATCAGATGAACCCTGGGGAGGGATAGGAATGTGTGGACAAAAGCACACGAGACGGTGGGGTCATGGCAGAACCAGCTTGGGCTCTTTTAAGCTGTCATGAAACTGAAAATTGCTTTACCTTACTTAGGTTGTGATTTCTCTCACTTGGTTTAGTAAAAGATATCGTAGGTATAGAGTATATCTCAGGCAGTAACAAGGCTTACAGTGTGAATAGCCCACACAGCAATGTGATGAGCCATAAAGGAATCACATCTAAATAGGCACTTTGCTTCATTTATTTCCAATATTTGTGTAGTAACTTTGAAACTAAGGCAAAAAACTCACCCAAAAATTCCAAAATGCTACCTAATGGCAAAAAATATTTCTTCCTTTGGTAAGATTTGCTTTCTAAACAATTTTGGACAATGTTTTATTTTCCTTCTACTTAAAGGAAAGTTCAGAATATTAAAATAATCTTTGCTTTTACCAGCAGTAGTGAACAATTTCTTGTGGAAGTCATTCCTCTTGGGTTTGTTGGAGCTTTGTGCACCTATTTCTGTCTGTCATTTGTCAACCATTAATACTGTAAGGGTTTTAAATCCACTTAATTGATTATGTTCTCTTGTGAAAGTTATACATGACTGCCTGCATTAACTAACAAATTCTGTAATTGCCAAAACCACCTCCCTTCTTCTGTACTTATGTTTTCAGAGGGATTAGAAGCATTTTATTTGAAGATTACCACAGGACATGGTCTAGAATAGCTATCTGAAAAGCAAGAGAGCGTTTCAAAGATTTGTGTAAGATGATACACCTGGTTTAGCAAAATTGAACATGATGGATTTGATGCTGTTCTTGTGCCAGACTTATCCCAGTGTAACTAGGATGGTGTCTGTAGTCAGGCTGTTTTAGCTGGGTGTCCGAAACTCATGGTCAAGGTGATGTGTTGACGTGGGCTCATGTGTTTCAGGACAGGCATGTGAGCTAACACCAGTAGACATCCAGCCCACAGCATCTGGTTTGGAGTCAGGAGATGTGCTGGCGTTGTATAAACTCAACACAAGGGATGGACAGGCAGACATGGTGCCGAGGGACATGGTTTAGTGGTGGTTTGAGCAGTGTTAGGGTGATGGTCGGACTTAATGATCTTAAAGGTCCCTTCCAATTCTATGATCCTTGCCACGACGGCCTTCCACTCAGAGAATGTCCTTGTTGGCTGGGGACTCTCTTGGAAGTTTGAATTTGAATTGGGCGCCATCGTACTGAGAAGTTGTTAATTGCAAGTGTTAAAGCATCGAGAGGCAATAAGGAAAGTGTGTGTCTCAGCTGTGGCCTTTGTGAAGGCCAACATCCTACTGCTGAATTTTGCCGTACCTAGATTACTACCCAAATTGGGTAATTGGTAATGTTTTACAAGGCACCACAAATATCAGGAGGACTTATGTAGTCACTAGATTTGGATGATGTAATGGCTGATGTGTAATTCTCTCTCCATGTAATTTTTGGTACTTATGCCATTTTATTTCCTGAAGACCCAGAATTCACAGGGAGCTACCATGATTGGGAGGCAAAACACATGAAAAGAACAGAATACTGGGGTGAGGATACATAAGTTTAAATTGCTGAACATTTACACCTTAGGGTCTTTATAAGCGCAGTGGCAATATTGGGGTATCACAATATTTTCAGATTCTGGATGTTTGTGCCTGTGAGTCCTTAAGTTACAGCAGGTCTCACCTTATCTTAATTTTCTGTTCCTAAGACAAATATTGCCTTGTACAGTGCACCTGTGGGAGGACAGGTTGGGGAGGAAAGGACACTTGGTTGCTGGGAGGAGACCTGTCCAAACCAGCAGCTTCACTCTTTGGAAAGGAGGCTTTCTCTACCAAACACAGCTCCGACTTATTGGAACAAATTCCTTGTTGGAGCCATGAAGTTACACACCCTTAGGGTCAGCTGAAGACGTGATCAAGGTCCTTAAATTTTGCTCTTGAATTCTCCTGTGGCTTAGTGGAAAAAAGCGTAGGGAAGTTGCAAAGCCAGGATGCTGCTTTGTGTCTCAGAGGTGACTGGCGTTTTCTTCATCTTATTTCTTATGTGGTAACTATACAACAGTAAAAAAAATAATATCCTTTTTCCTGTTGAATTCCATTTGTTTTCAACATCAATTAGCAAGGAGAGGACTGCTTCATTGAATTTGAAGGACGGCAAGTCCTGAATTCAAATTAAGAGTATTTTTTTCCTTTCACAAGAAGTCCCTAGAATATAGGGTTAATATTCCTTTGACATAGCTTCCTTGTTTTTATATCCTTTAACAGAACTCCTTTGTTTTATATGTTTGATAATTGTTTCATTATGCAGTGGCACACCATCATGCGAGACTGTACAAAATGCGGTGAATGTCCCTTTTTGCGCACACAGCTCAGGCAACCTGGAGTTGTTTCAAGGGTGGTGTCTTCATCTCCCATTGCAGTGTTTGTTTTTTTTTTTTTTTTAATTCCCGCCCCCGTTAAATTCATAAGAACTAGAGAGGAAATTGCAAAGGTGAACTTTCTGATTAGGGGGGGAGTGAAAGGGGTGAGGGCCAGATGCCTGGTGATGGGGAATTGGGGACATCTCGGTGCCACCTGGTGGCAGCAGATAATGGGCTTTTAACTGATTTCTTCTTGCCTTTGAACTGCTGGGTCTGATAGATCAAAGACAGGTCCAAGCATTCAGCTGCAGGTTCAAACACAGGGTTGCCTCTCGTTTTGTATGCCCCCCCCTCCCCCCCCCCCCGCCCATCAATTGCAAACAGCTCACAAAACATGCTTGTTTTTTAAAAGCTTGCAGTCTGTTCTTAACTCCTGGCATGGGATTAGAGAGGAAAGAGGCCAAAAATTTGCTGACATAAGTGCAGCAGCAGCAATCTTAATTTCAGTTATACAGTAAGGCAAATGTTCATACTTATATATGTTTTCTTCATAAAATTTGATCTCTAAATTCAATTACTTCTATAAAAGAGGTTTGAAATCCAGCTTGTTTTTGTATAATATGCTGTTCAGATTGCTGTGAGCAGTTTGCCCATGTTGAGTTTTTACATGTTCGCTAATTACGGTGGCGCTGAGTCAATTTTTACATCGTTAAATCAGTGTAAGCCTTCAGGGACTGGTGATTTGTCCTGGTGTAATGAGCAGTTTGTTGCACATAATCCTTAGGAAGAACCGAATATTGTCAAAGAGAAGATGGTGAAACACAGGGAAACGGGGAGGTGCAAGGCATGAAAATGTGATTATTTCCAGATAGTAGGGCTATTTCTGCAGCATCTGTGCTTACAGCCACGGGGCAGGCGTTCTAGGGACCAAGAAAGGAATGCAAGCAAGAGCCTCCAGTTCCCAGCTAAGCACTGACACTGCAGGACTATGTCTTCCTCCTAATTCATGAACACCTCTGCAACCCACAAAATAAAGATGTGCATGGTAGAAGGGTACTTAAATCTTTTTCATTTTCCCTCTCCCAGATAACGCATTCCCACTGTACGGATTGACCACCCTGTGCTCTCTAAACCCATGGCTGCTGAGGGAAGATTGCAAAGAATATACAGTTAGAATTTGTGCATGTGGTTTGCTAAACCCGTGAAAAACCAGAGGGGGGCTGTGATTTTACTGCATGTTAAAAGCTAGTTTGCCATCTTGTGGCTGGAAAGAGAAGGCAGTGACCAGACACTGATTTGATGACTCCTAGGTTGCATTTCGTGAGAGATAAATGAAACATCTGATTAACAGCAGTGTATTTAGGAACCGTTTTCCCCCCACTACAATAATGTTCCAGAGAGCATGAACATAAAATATACTCTCTAAAAGCCAAGGCAGATCGACAGGTATTAGACAAGTTACTGGGTTGGCTCATATATTAAATGATACTATTCTCTGACTCTTTTTTTCTTTACATCAGTTTTCTCTCCAGTTCCAGTTATATTTTGACACAGTATAGAAGAAGTGATGAGAAGTCAAGCTGAAGAGTAATGCTTGACTCCAGGAGAGTAAAAGTGGAGGACATGAGTGATTTTTTTTAAAGAATTTTATTTAATCTCTTTTATACTATTTCATCCCTAGTACACCACTGCTTTTCAGAATTGTGGAGCTTTTTAAACAAATTTAAAATAGAAAGCAAGGTTGTTTTATTTGTTGAAACTGGAAGGCATATGGCAAAGCTAAGAACCATATCATGATAGAACAAAGTTATGTGTACCTGTATCACCTCTTTTTTAAAAAAAAAAAGTTAGGATACAAGCAACATAGCACTTTTTTTGTGTGTGTATTTTCTCATGGTTATATTTTATATTTCTCATCTTTTGGACAATGCAAATTGTTTCAGCCCATTTCACATGCTTCTGAGACTCAGTCCTGAAACGTGTTCAGCAATCAAGAGCCAGCAAAGCTCTGACCACATAATTATCTTCAAAATTGACAAGTTGGCAATTAACTCCAAGCTATTCATTTCAGAGTGCCTTGATAGTGCTGGTACAGTTAGTTGTGTGATTAGTGCTTTATGGAGTCTGGGTCAAAGCTCTCAGCACTTTACAGGATAAAACCTCTCTAGCCTGTGTGGTTTTCAGCTCTTTATATGCTACAGCTGCTCAGGCAAGGGGCTTTTGCATCTTCCAGAGGTTTTTAATTTAAAATGTGTTCTTAGGAAGAGATCAGAGGAAAAGACCTGTATACATTCTATATTGCTGGCCTAGGATATAGGATTTGATAGTCTAATTCTCTGCTTTGACTCAAGCATAAACTATTTTACTTTGAACTCCAAGACCAAAGGGTGGGGATAAACCTGGGCGCAGAAGGGGAAGGAAGTTTTTTTCAGTTTAGATAGATCAAGACACAGGAATGACATCCTGGTCAAAACAAGTATGTGTCTGTCCCTTCAAGTTAGACTCATGAATAAAGAGCAAATCCAAAAATCAAACTAATTTCTTTAGAAAACCCGTGCTCACCTGTGCCTTGAAATGCTTTTTTATAAGCACTTGTTTGAAGTGAGCAACAGCTGAAGGAGTCATTGTGTCTATTACATAAATTTGTCTTATAGAAGTGTCTGCTAAATTGATTTTATCCATCAAGTTATATTTTTCCTTACAGATGCAATGCTACCGTCTCTCTGCTTATCAGAAAGCGAAGGAAACCGCTACAGGACTGTATGAAATAAGCAAAATAGAGCCAGAAAACTACCCCTCTCCAGGTAAAGAGTCAGTACTACAAAAACTAATCTTTCCTATGACTACATATGACATGATTTTCCTTTCTTTCACCAGCGTAAATTGGCCACAACTTCATTGTCATTTAATGCTACTGGAAGTCTTGAATCAAGTATTTTAATGTTGTCATTTGTGGATTTAAATGTGCTTCTACCAAGGGGAAAGTCACATTGGAAATTATGGACAGAACCAGATTCTAGGGAAGAAAAATCAATGTCATCATAAATACATGTGCAGGTCTCCAGCATATTAGTAATGGTCACAGGTTACTTTTTGACCTATTCAGAAGTGTCACTGTTGACAATATACGACCATTTCTTCAGTGAGAGTAGAGTGAGAGCCTGCTTGAAACCATGCAGTGGATCATGTTTTGGCTGGAGTTTGTAGGTTTGATTTTTTTTTTTTTTTTTTTTTACCCCCCTTACTAACCAAAGGAAATTGGGATCAGCTCAACTCAAATATGTAGAAGCTTTACCAAAATAGAAGTTACATAAATGAAAGGAGAATTGGGTTCTACGTATCTAAAGTCAGGAGGTGGGTTACACACTTTTATTAGCATAAGGTTTCATTTTTAATTTTTTTTTATTTTTTTTCCAAAAGAGAAGAAGGAACAGATGTAAAGTTGTTATGTAGAGATACCATTGGAATACAGCTGTTACACACTGGTTTTGAATATTTATTACTTCATGGGAGCTTTCCAAAGTTTATCATCCTCTCCTGACAAGGGAATCTTCCTAGTATTTCTAATATAATTTACTTTGACCCAAAGTGGCACTTCTTAAGATTGCTAAAATATCTGACCATCAGAGGTCCAAATAATGTTGCATTAGATTTGTTTGTTTCAAATGATTCAATGTCTAAATGCAGGGGAAACAGATTTTTAAAAGGGAATATTTGGACCAGATTTTCTTATTGAGAGTTAGACCTAGAGGAGAACTTGAACCTCTACACAGTAAAAGGAAAAATCTTCCTCTTTTTTTTTTTTTTTTTCCCCCCAAATCCAAGCAGCCGGCAGGCAAGTGGGATGTGTGTGTTGCTGAGCAAGATCCCTGCCCCAGCAAAGCTGTGATAGAACTGGTGTAACTGCAGGACTCCAGCAGCCACCACAGAACTGCTGACTCCACCCAACGCCCCCCCTTGCTTTAGCTTCAGGGAGCTGCAGCCAGTTGTCACCTGAACACCTCCTGAAATGTCAATTTTTTGACAAAAGAGACTGAAAACTGTAAAATCCTGCACAATAAATCACTGCAGCTTGAACCTTCCATAGCAAGAGAAGGAGCAGGACTTAAAGTTGTCAGTCCAAGAAAGAGGCAAAGCTGTTCATCGAGAACACAGCACTGAGCAGTGAACTCTGTGGCTTGATTTCTTTTTTCCTTATAAGCTTGTTTTTGTTACCAAGCCTGTGCTTAGAAAGAAAATAGGTGACACATTGAAAATGTTTTTGTCAGGACCTTAAAGAGAAAATGCCATCCATACATGTTCTTTATAAGTCTATGGGCTCGTTTCATAACCTGAAACGTTTTAGCCACATGTTTTGTATGTGAAAAATATAAGTTTCCTTAGTGTTTTTTTTTTTTTCTCAGAATAGTATACAAAGCAAGAGTTTAGTGGTTTGGAGCATTGTGATTTTCTAACATTCAAAGTAGATGACATCACTAACTGGCTGCAAATTAGTCAGAAAAAAATGTTTAAAAATAGCACCCTCTTCTCAATAAATCTGTTCCTTGTTTGTATTAGAGACATATGGGCTTACTTAACTGACAAAAACAAATTATAATACTGTTAACACAGCAGAGTCCTAGAGCTATAAAAGAGCAAATGGGAACCCTGCTGACAGAATTGTTAATATTGATAATGCTGGAGTGATGGAGAGGATATTTCACTCATTCAGAACACAACATCATCATTCAGAACCTCAGAGAGAAACTTTATTTTTGACAGGTTAAAAAGCAGTTGTCCAGAATGGTTTGGAAGAATCTATAAAGCCTGAGTTTAAATGGATTAGATTTCAGGCAGAGCTGTCAGACAGATGAAAAATGTAGTTTATTACATTATTCTGCAACTTGTTATACAAATACTTCCCTATTTATAGAGCATGTGGATCTGCATGTTTCCTGCGCATTCCCAGCAGATGCAGTTCCATGTATTATGACAAATTCAGGCCTGCATTTAAAATGAAAAATATGTTTTGGCTTGTTTTAGAAGCATCTTTTCTACCCTTTCCTGCTGTACTGAGTTTCCTTCAGTCGTTATTGATCTTCTTCCTTGTTCCAAACCACAGATGTGCCTGAGCTCCTACCAGAAAGGCAAATAGCTGATGAAGAGGGACATGACAACCAAGAAGAGCTATGGGAGAAGGAAGTGGACAATCCAGTAGTTTGGACTAACTCTCTACCGAAAGATTACAGGAGTAAATCAGAGAGATGGCATGTACAGATAAGCAAGTACTTTATTATTTTTTTAACAGTCTAAGGGTTTTTGTACCATTCCTACCAGGCGACTCTTCAAGTTGCTACTTGGTTGGGTTTTGGTTGGTTGTTTTGTTGGCACGGTGCTATCAGCTTCAGTTAGAGGTTGAGTAGGAATGGAGTAAGAATCTGGTTTGTGCTTGCAAGCTTGGCTTTTCACCAGGACTTGTGCTTTCCTCTTACCCTTGGTGGTTTATTGCTGCGTAATATTTTGGATCTTGCTGTCTAAGTAGTTTGGTACTTTTAAGTCTTCTAACCTCTGCTGGGCCTACAGCAATGACAAGATACAGGAAGTACTATGAAGGAATAGGTAGTTTTATATGCACAGGACAACGTGTCTATTGAGATGCCATTGCTTATATTAAAATCAGGCTATGGTAGTATTCAGCATTTAAAATCTGACAATGCTAATTTTACACTCCAAATTTCCTATGTTCTTCTGGTCTTTGCATTGGATATGAAATGTCTGAATGTGACGTATTGTGGTTTTCTTAAAAGAACCGTACATCTCTCTGATCTCTGCCGGGCTTATCAGCTGTACCCATCACTAAGTAGTTCACACAGCTCTGTTGAGACCTAGAAAAAGGGCAAATGACACGGAGGTAGAAAAGACGGTGAAGATTCATACAGCT
Source organism: Limnodromus scolopaceus (assembly GCA_028565335.1). Taxonomy (NCBI): domain Eukaryota; kingdom Metazoa; phylum Chordata; class Aves; order Charadriiformes; family Scolopacidae; genus Limnodromus; species Limnodromus scolopaceus. Next base: position 32,453,785 of record JAOXNO010000004.1, read on the forward strand.
TGGATCCAGGCTCAGGTTTCAAGAGCCAGCCAGGTCCTGTCATTAGGTAAACAAGAGCCACAGTGTTACAAAATCTGCAGAATCGCATTCACAGAAGATCTCTGAGATCACAAAATAAATGTATTTTTTTCGGTCTTTAAGTCACTGGCCTCTTAACATCTCTGTACACTGCCTAAAGAGAGATCTAAGTGTCTTTTATACTTGCACACTGTGTCCTGTAAAAAAAACCAACCCATAATAGCGGAGAACAACGGTGAAAGGCGCAAGTACTTTGCTGTGGGAATCCTTTAGAAATGTCAGTTGTGTAATAAAACTTCAGAAATATTTATTATCTGAATACCTAGAGATAAAATGGGTGTGAGTGTCCCACCTGGGAAACCTGTTTAATAGGTGACAGCAGACAAAGAGAGTGGCTGTCATAAAGCAACTTGCTCCACGGCTTGCTCTGTGTGTAACACACGGGGCATTTCTTCTCAGTAACAGCTATCTTGTGATTTAGTCCTGAAAGACTAAAACCACAGAAGACTGTGAGACACACGTGTGTAACGGTGCTTGCAGGCATCAGCCTCTAAGAAAACGCATCTGGAGGGGGGATAATCTGTCACGTCTCCATGGCTGGGCCACTATGGTGTGACCATGGCAAAGTTATTTCGCATTTCTGAGACACACCTTTCTCATTTTGACCTGTCCCTTACCTCTGAGGGGAGTAAAGTTTGGACCAGAATTTGTTTCTGTGATGTGCTTGAATGTTCATAGCTAGTCTGGTCATGCTCTGAAAATATTGTACTATTTCTGAAGTAAAGCAGGAGCCTCAACATTTATCAATAAGGTCACTTTTCTTAGAAAATTCTCATGTTAGCCTTGCACTACATAAGGAATTATTGTATCTTCTGTGTATTATAATCTCTGAGTTCTGACATCTGCTCAAACTGGGCAAGGAACATAACTAGGGTAAACAGGGGACAACGCTGGATTCTTTGTAGACCTATACATGTACATCTAGAAAAAACTAATAAGCATTCTTGGTCTAAAAGAGGTGTTCCTAAGCAGCCAGCTCAGAACATGGACCAGCTCTGACCAGGCATTGGCTCTGTAAGACAGGCATCTGGAGGGATGGATGGTACCTTTGATGGTGCCTTTCTAGAAACGGTTCACAGCCAGGAATGCAAACAATATATAACTGAGACGCTGCAGTTTGTACTTCAGTCGGGATGCAGATGATACCACTTTAATCCTTTTGACCATCTGTGGTAAATTATCTCCAGCTACAAATGCCTTGCATCTTTTCTATTGAAAATCCAGCTCCATGTTTTCCTGTGTACAGGGTAACAGGATGCTGAACTGCAGTCCTTTAAATTTCACACTTCTTTATGAGCTCTTATCGTGACCTTTGCTTTGTGTAACATATTACAGGCAGGGTGTAACTCACACTGTGCGCCTGCTATGAGAAAAAGCAGTGTATTTCCCACGGTGGTTTCATCAATAGAGAAGGTTGTTCACTTGCTTTTTATTAAATACCTGTAGAAAAACTAATCAAAGGCAGCTTCTCTCCAGACCTGCCTGGTTTGGGACTCCCAGGCGTGAGCCTGCTCTCGCTGAAGCCACCAGAGATGCTCACCAAGGCTCCCCAAGGCTGTTGTGGCGCTGGAGCTACTTCTCCTCTAGATGGCCCCGTGGCCCTGCCTGGGACACGCTGGGGCAGGGAAAGGGCTGCTGCCTGCCTTCAGCAGCTGCTTCTTGGAGAGCCAGCTGCCGCAAGGTAGAGTTCTGCTTGTAATAGTCCAGGAAAGCTCCTCTGCTTTTCCATAGGATGAGGGAGAAACCCCTTCAAAATACTATCTTTGAAATGTCACAGCCACTGCTGATAGAATCGGCTCCGTGCACGTCCCGGTGGGTTTGGTGTAGGCGCTTTACTTGTTCAGGGAGATGTCAGTCTGCGATCATTGGCAAAAGAGTTACACTCAGCTCCACCATCCCATATAAGTGTTAAATGTATATAAATCATATAAGTGTATATAAACCCGAAAGTATCGTGCCTGAAGAAACGGGGTACTGCACTGCTGAGTGCTGTAACGAGACAGCGAGGGAAAGTACATCAGTCCCTGCAGCCCCACTGAAGGGGACATAAATGGGGCAGTGGGAGACAAGATCTCTTATTTTTGCGTGTGGGTGTCTGACTATGTTATACAGCTTCAAGTATGTGTTTGTGAATAAGCACAGAAGTACAGCAAAGACCATATGCTGTCTTCAGTCTATAATATAGATCAGTGACGAGAATAGATGTGCTCAGGTGGAGCTCAGTGTGCTTTGTCTCCTGTCTGCTGTACTTTCTATGGACTACATCATGCTATTCTCATTTTCAATAATATTCTCTAGGTAATCCTGAGAAAAGCAGCAGGGTTACTTGTAGAGGACGGTATTCCTTGCTCTGTACCACTGTATCTCAATGATATTTCATGTTAAGGGCAGGTTGAAAAATAGTTTAGAAAGGGTGAGTAAAGTGCAGAAGACCTTGTTCTTAGTGTGACCAGTCTTGGAGTCAAAGACAATAAATGGTTTGTTACCCCCGACAGCAACTTCCACTGCTAGAGTATTTGTAACCATGTGTATTACACTGCCTATTTAGGTCCATAAGATATTTATAACAAACATGTACTCCTTTTTATAATTGCGCTTTTCTTAACATTAAGGATGACCTCTCTCAGAGCCTGGCCGTAAGCTTGGGTGACTTCAAAGTGCTGCCCTAGCTCAGCAGAAAATTCTGATGGCAAGGGATTGCTGAAAGGCTTCCTCCTGATTCTTTTCTCACTAGGGGTGTCCTGTGGTTTAACATCCGACAAGCAGGTTGATCAAAGGTATCCAGTGAGAAACAACATGACTGGCTCAACCAAGGGGTGAGAGAATGAAAGTTGAAAGATCTCTTTTATCTTGAGCACACTGTAAAATATGTTAATAATTTAGAGCATCCAAGGACAAAAAGATAGCACTTGAAAGGGAGGTGAGAGAATGGCAGAAGTTTATAAGGGTTGTTTGCAAAGCAGCTAAATCAAACAAATCTTTCATTTGACTTTAAGCATAAGAAAGAGGTGTGAACAAATTCTTAATTAGATTGATGCCCAAGGCAAAGTGCTTGATGCTTAAGTTGGGCTGCCTGGTTCTTTTGTGGCTTTTTTTTTTTTAAATAAAAAATAAAACTAGGAACAATCTTGAAATCTCAAGGCTGGATCCCCTGTTTTGTTGGCTGCTGGTGTGAATAGCCCTAAAGGTTGCAAGATTCACCTTGAAGTGAAGCCCAGCCTGTGGGGAACCTCTGCCAGCACCCTAGTCCCTACCTTGCCCTCTCTCCCAGCTGCTCTGAAGAGCAGCCAGCAGGGCAGAAGGCAGCTGGTATGTGTTGCTTTGAAGGTGGAGCAGCCATCCTTGCATGCTGCTTTTCTGCACCACTGAGTCAGGGATTTTGGACACTCTTGGTATAGGTCTGAGACAGCCAGGTAGCATCTACAGCTGCCTTAGAGATCCCCAAGTTTTGTGACATGAAGAGCAAGATAGTCATTATGTTTCATTTTGTTTTCCTGAGAAGAGCATTCCCTTTTCTCCTGATAGCAACACCCTACAAATGACCCATATGGCATCCTGAAATTGGGTTTTACCCCTTGCCCCCCATCCTAAAATACCTTCCACAGGTCTGTCACTTCTGCAAGAGATGGCTCTGAACCTTTTAATCTGACCAGTTTAACAGCTCCAAATACTTTCCTCTTCATTGCTTGCTATTAATGAAAAAAACTAGTCTTTCGGTGTGATGGGTGAGTTAAGAACAACTTTACAACTTCTCTAGCTTTTGTCTGTATTTAATCATCCCCTGGATATAGCTGATGCTGCTGCTTCAATGTGTTTGAGTATAATAGTTTAAACAACCATAAAGCATACTCTTCTTGTGGCTAATGAAAAAGTAGTTAGTATCAGCAAATATGTGCTCAGCCTTCCTTGGGTGCAGGCGAAGTCGTTCTACCCTGAAGACAGTAATAGTCCTGAGTAAATTGGGGAGAGTGTGGGGGACAAAAACAAAATGCTCGTAGAGGCAGATGAGCCTCCCAGAACCCAAGCCTTTGAAAGCTTTCCAACTATTATCCCATCTCTGTTGGATGTTGTGGCTCTGATGATTTCCGTGTGTCTGCAGAGCAAGGACAGCTGCAATTTAAAATGATGGCACATTAATTGTTAAATTAGATCGGAGAGCCCAGGAAATGCATGTTAGTGCCACATTAAAGCTGCATTAATTTATCATGATTAATTGCACAAGGAATATCAAATGAATTATTGATTGGTCTCTTATTACCGCAACAGCTGTCTGTCATTACTGTGTGTGGTGGTTTGTGATAACTATTACCCTTGTCATTTGCTGGACTAAAACTCTGTGATGAATCATAATCTACATTCCCACAACTAACAGATGCCAATTTTCCTGCTTTCAGTGGTCAAATGAGTAGGTATTAAAGTTTAGTGGAGACATAGAGTAAATAATCTAGTAGTATTAAATATGTTGTTAAGGATTGAAGAATCCAAATGTTGGAAATATAACCAAGACAGGGAGCAAACACCCCTAAATGTACCCACGACGGCAGCCTTTGGGGAAGAAAAGCGCTAGGCTCTGCGTGTTAAGGTCAACTTTCATTTTGATGGTGTTTGCCTTGAGTTCAATGTTATGCAGCGTGGATTGAGCCAGCACAGCAAGGCATGGCTGGATATACTGCTGTGGAATTTATTTACGCTTACATCATTGCTTTCGCTCTGGCTGGAGTTAGGTGCAAGAGCCTCTCTCACACTGTTTCTACTTGTTGACAGCTCATACCTCATGCCCAGCTCGGAGCCGGCAGAGGAAGATTTTGTCCTTATTCACAAAAGACACCATCACATTCTTAATTTTTAACTGTAGGTTAATGTTCGATCACATTGGCTATTTCTGGTGCTTCTTGCCAAACACAGTGCCTGGCAGTCACTTCCTCTGGATACTTCTCTTTCGTGATGTTCGTGAGCGGGCTTTGTTCTAACACTATAGGAACGACTTGGTGAGATGTGATATGTGAGGATTATAATGCGCTGAGAGGGTATGACTAATTGCAATGACAGGGCAGAGCTGGTGGATTCATTGCAGAGAAATTAAATAGCACATTCCACACCACTGTCTGATCAGCTGTCGGCGAGAGAGGAAGGCACATACAATGGGAAAGAAAGGCCAGGCTCCAGAGACAACACCCAGATCCCCTCCTCAGCCAATCATCCATTCATACTGGGAATTATACCAGTGTATGTATGTCAGAAGCAGCCAAGCTGACATAATGGCCATTGGTGATTGATTAGTGAAATAAAAAGAAAAAATGCAGAAGTGAAGACAAGCAAAAGCATCTCCTCGGGGCAGGTACTCTTTGTGCTGTGCTGAATCCAGCATGGTTTTGTCCTTGCCCGCCATTCTAAATTGATTTCAAGTAAAACTCTATTAATTCTTGCGAGTCTCAAACTGAAGTGAAAGCTGCCGTTTCCAATGACAATACATATAAAAACATCATATGCTTTACTAAGGAAAGCATCATCTCCAAAGCTGAAGTCAGAAGAGGTGAATTAATTTACGATCACTGAAAGAAATAGAAACCATTACTTAAATCCTGCAGGGACGGATTGCAGCAGCCACTGACATTGCTGCTTCTCACAGCAGTGATGGTATCGTACCCCAGGCAAAACCCAAAGGCACCCCTCAGAGCAACAGAATTATTTCAAGTTTTTGTGTAACGGAATGTGGAGGGTAATAGCTGCCAGGCGGTGACCCTAAATATAAAATAAATAAGATGCTGGGTAAATTGAGAGTAGAGACCAATTTGGCAGACATCTTCCCCTTTCTCTAAGCAGTACGTGTCTGGGCAGTCAAAAAAGAGTTCTGGGGAGAGTTGCCACTGAGCGCTAACAGTGAGGGGATCAGTGTTCATGACAGAGCCTCACACATAGTTTGAAAACATTTAAAATGTGAATGCTGTTACAGAAGATTGTTTTGCCTGTAGCAAAAAGAAAGGTGAAGGAAAATTCAAAGACAAGTAATTTATTTGCTAAAAAAATGCAATTTAAGCTTAGCCCAAACTGTTAGTAAATCTGCATAAATTTCAGTGAATGCAGCCAGTTTTCTGTTATAATGCTGAGAGGTTGCTATATTCCAGAAGAATGCAGATAAATGGAGTGGTATCGTGCTGCACAAAACCATTAAGGTCCATCAGGGCTGTCAGCTGCAAACCAGCTCCATCCCCTCTGTCACCGTGTCTTTTTTCACCATGTTCTGCCTGTGCTCCTGGGAGGGTCTCTTGGCCCTTCTGGCACCAGACACAGCTTGGATTAAATTAAGTGTGAAGAAAAAATCCACTAAGCAAAGAAACAAAAATCATATCATAGAATCATTGAATCATTTAGGTTGGAAAGGACCCTTGCAATCATCGAGCCCAACCATCAACCCTACTCTACAAGTTTCTCCCCTACACCATATCCCCCAACACCACATCTAAATGACTCTTAAAAATGTCCAGGGATGGTGACTCAACAACCTCCCTGGGCAGCCTATTCCAATGCCCGACCACTCTTTCTGTGAAAAATTCTTTC
>JAOXNO010000004.1:32460520-32485847 GCA_028565335.1 Limnodromus scolopaceus
TGTAGAGCTTCCCTATCCTCATGTGAATCAACACTCCTGCTTAGCTTGGTGTCATCTGCAAACTTGCTGATGATACACCCTATGTCCTTATCAAGATGTTAAACAGAAATGGTCCCAACACTGATCCCTGAGGCACACCACTTGTGACCAGCCACCAGCTGGATTTAAATCCATAGAGCACCACTCTTTGGGACCTTCCACTCAGCCAGTGCTTGATCCAGTGGGTCATATGCTCATCCAGGCTGTGTGCAGCCAGTTTTTCCAGAAGAATTCTATGGGGAACAGTATCGAATGCTTTTCAAAAGTCCAGGTATATAATATCCATAGCCTTTCCCTCATCCAATAATTGGGTCATCTTGTCATAGAAAGAAATCAGGTTCATCAGGCATGACCTGTGTTTCATAAACCCATGCTGACTAGGCCTGATCCCCTGGTTGTCCATTATGTGGGTTTTGATGGCACTCAAGATGACCTATTCCATGACCTTCCCTGGTATCAAGGTCAGACTGACAGGTCTATAGTTTCCTGGATCCTCCTTTTTGCCTCTCCTGTAGATGGGTGTTACATTTGCCACCCTCTAGTCCATTGGGACCTCCCCAATTAGCCATGACTTCCTGTAAATGATGGAAAGTGGCTTGGCGAGCACGTCTGCCAACTCTTTCAACACTCTTGGGTGTAGCCCGGCCGATCCCATAGACTTGTGTGCATCCAAGCGGCATAGCAGGTCACTTCCTCTTTAATTGTGATGCTCTCATTCTGCTTCCCCTCCCTGTCTCCTAGCTCCTGAGGCTGGGTATCCAGGGAACAGCTAGTTCCACTGCTGAAGACCGACACAAAGTAGGCGTTGAGCACCTCAGCCTTTTCCTCATGCTTCGTGACTATGTTTCCTCTGCATCCAATAAAGGTGGGAGATTTTCCCTAATCTTCCTTTTGTTGTTAATGAATTTATAGAAACATTTTTTATTATCCTTAACGGCTGTAGCTAAATTGAGCTCTAGCTGCGCTACAACTCTCCTAATTTTCTCCCTGCATAGCTTCGCTACATCTTTATAATCCTCATGAGAGACCTGCCCCCTCTTCCAAAGGTCATAGACTCTCTTTTTGTTTTTGAGATCCAGCAAAAGATCCCTATTTAGTCAGGCTGGCCTCCTTCCCCGCCTACTTGTTTTTTAGCGCACAGGGACAGCCTGCTCCTGTGCCGTTAAGACTCCTTTCTTGAAGTATGTCCATCCTTCCTGGACTCCTGTATCCCTAAGGGTATCCTCCCAAGGGATTTTGTCTAGCAGTCTTCTGAACAGATTAAAGTTTTCCCTCCGGAAGTCTAAGGTGGCAGTTTTGGTAACCCCTCTCCTTGTTTCTCCAAGGACTGAGAATTCAATCATCTCACGATCACTGTGCCCTAGACGGCCTCCAACCTTTACTTCCCCCGCAAGTTCTTCCCTGTTCACAAGGAGCATCAATATCATCCCAAAGCTCTTGATATAAAACCTTCCAACAATATTCAACACTACCTCCATGTCAAGGAGTAACTGGGGGGGAGAAAATGGGGAAAAAAATATTCTCTTCTATGTAAAGAAATGTTTTGGAGGCTGGAGTGTGGGGTTGAGAAAATGAAAGCTCTCTTCTTTCTTCTGCTAGAGGCCAGGAGTATCACACAAGGTGCCCTGCTTCTCTGTACTGCATTTTCCTCAAATTTAAGAAGGGAGATAATAACTTTGACATCTCAGAAGTCTTTAAGAGCTGTGGATGAAAATTGCAACTTAAGAGTTGTATATTGCTCTCCATACCTAAACATCTCTGGTTTGACTTGATAACACTCATGAAATCTTTTGCAAAGTCCCTCTCCTTATCCATTAATTTAGCTGCAGAAATGAAGCTGAGGAGGGTTAAAGGATGCAGGGAACTGCTAGTATTGCAGAAGACCACAGGAAAAGAGCTTGGGGTGATGTGCTGGATGGAAGGCAGGGGTCACCGACACAAACCTGTTAGAAATGCTCTGCTACTTCTGCAGCTGCTCACAGAACAACTTGTTTTTATTAGGCATTTCTCTCCAAGACTTTTGAAATAACTGAATGAACTTGTTAAATTTTAAAAGTGAATTGATGTACATGTTTTTGATTTACCATGACAGCTTAATTTATTCAAGAAGAAAACCTCAGTCTCACAGTTACTTTTCCCTTCCCCTATAAGGCTAAAAAAAGGGGGCAATTAAATATTTAAAGCTCTCTGTCTCCTTTGCTGTGCACTGATACTAACACATGCAAACCTAGACTCCACCTAATGGTATGATATTTTTAAAATGCATTGATGTATAGTGTTGCAGTAACTGGATCCTAATTGGTGTAAATGGATGTGTTTGCATTAGCTGGATGGAGCAGTGCCAGTTCTGGCCCTCTGCTTCAAAAGATGCACCTCTGTCTCTTAAGGAGAACAGAGTATCTTCTTGTGCTCAGAAGTAAATGACAAAGCACAGACCTTTTCTTTTTGACACCAGCAGATGAAGTTTGATCGAGTTAAATGAGAGCCAGATTGTGGCCAGATGTACACTGAGAACTGGGAGTGGAGCGGGTCTCTTTAGTCATCCTCCCTATCATTGCTGCATGGCAGGGAGGAGAAGCGTCCTGTAAGCTGGATACCAGAGGTCTCAGGGACTCATCGGGTGGGGTGAGCTGTTTCTTCTTGCCCACCTGGACCAGAATTTGGCAGGCAGACCTTGGATCATTGGCCCCTGTGCCTGGCAGCAGCGGGATGCTGACTCAGCACCCTCCTTGCTGCCACAGCTGGGCTCTACTCCCCCACCACCCTTGCCAGGTCCCACCAGGAAGGAGGGGCTCTTATTTTACCACGTTCAATTCAAAGTCAGATGTGCTGATAGGGCTCTTGGTCCAGACGATCTGTAGCCACCCAGGTGGCTAGATGGCTGTAATTGCCATTATCAGAAGCAGCATTAAAGCAGGAGGGAAAAACACACAACTTGGAGATGAGAGAAGACACGTAAATGAGACATTTCTGTCCCACTTTCTCAAAACAAGATTTAAGAAGTAATGAAGCCCAGCTGCTTTTTCTAGAGCACCGCAGCAAGGAGTGAGCTAGAGTGAAGTGGGAAGGAAAGCTGCAGGCAACGTAACAGCTCAGGTGAAGTCTGCCAAGGCTGTTGTTAAATGATTAACTTCTCCTGAGGGGGAGGACGGCTGTCTGCAGCAGCTCCAGGGGCTGCAGGAAGAGCTGATATGGAGGTGGGGAGGGAGAGCAGAGCTGGCCAGAGGCTCTTCAAATTTTAGAAGTTGTTTTATTAAGCATAAATCTCAGTTCAGCCATCGATCCCAAGGATCTGGAGATCTGCCTGACTGTTTGCCATGGCGATGGGGACAGTCAGTCACTCACCCAGGTGGGAACTATCTGCTGGGTTCTGCCCATACCTGATGCAGATGAAGGATCCTATAAAAAAATGAAGGATCCTATAAAAATGCATCCTGAGATCTGCAAAGGCTTACCTCAAAGTCAGTGGGCCCAGTTCTTCGTTAGGACAGTATTATGCTAATGGACACTGATTGGTGTTTGAGTAAAGACTTGAGGAAGCAGAGAAGGATCACTCAGCTGTGAGGGGGATGTGATAACACCCAACTGGCAGGCGGGTAGCAAACTCTGCTCCCACAAGCCTGTATGTTCATCTCTGCATTCTAGGGAGAGTAATTTAATTTTGAGTGTCTTCAGCTCTGCTTGCAGGTATTAGCAGATATAGGAGGGAATTTAGCAGGAAAATGAAGTGGGGCAAACATGTACATGAGGCAGAGAGAACATTTCTGTTTGGTCTAATCAATTATGGCCCCTTTATGGGCTCACTGTTTTCTTAAGACGCATCATAGAGACTTGAGTATGCCTTTCTGGCCCTGCTGTGGGATTGGGAAGGATGTTATCCAAGCTAGTGTCTAGACTCTTGTTCCTTATTTAAAACACCTTGCTTGGATTCAGCAGGGTCTGTAGTGTTTGTACTGTGTGCGTTTGGTTCTCTTTTTTTGGTATGGAAAGCCTTAATGGTCTCTGTGTTTGGTGGAACTATTAGGGTGAGCTGCTATTTCAAAGTACATCATATATAATGATACAAACTATTAAGTGTTTGCAGCCAGATATTATAGGATCGTTAAAGAGTCTTTACAGAAAATCCCAACTACAGCCTCAGCCAATTTGGAAATATCCCAAATTCCACCGAGGACCTCTCTCTCTTCCTGAATAAAAAGGTATTTGGTCACAAAGAAGAGGCTGTGATTTCCTGGAATCATCTTTCGGGTGCCTGGATTATAACACAGGGAGGAGAGAGGGGAATTGAAGGTTTGACTGTATCAGTAGGCTGAGAATAGAGCAATTCACCGCAGGTCTTGTAGGTGAGCTGTGCAATATTCCCATGTCAAGACAGATTTTAGCCTGGATTAGTCTTTCCTCCACTAAATTTTCTCCTTCAATCCTTTCTTTCAACAATAGTTCCTCTTCCTTTTCCTTGCCATTCACTTTTCCACACCTGGCTTCTTTTTTTTTCTTACTCTTTCTCCATTCTGTTTTTCGCACCCTGTGTTTATGGTGTCTGTTGGGTGATGAGAACCGCAGGGGAGAGGTGCCCCATCCTATGTTTTTAAAGCACTGTGTGCGTGTCTGGAGCTGCCAAAATGGTTTGCTGTCATAACATCTCTCGTGGTTTGGGGTTTTTGTTTCCCACTCTTCCAATGTGATCCCTCCATCATGAGCTTGCAGAGGAAAACCCGAATCAGCCAGTCCACATTTTGCTGATGTTTTAATATTTGATTATTTGCTCCTTATCTTGTCTTCCATATATGGAAATGTAAAAATGCCAGTCCTGGGGATATAATAAGATGATGTTCAATCTCATCCCCTATATGTCACATTACTTTAAATTGTGCAAGAGAAAAATTTAACTAGAGATGGCAAATCTGTGGTCTAGATTTCATTATACCTCCAGTCTAGATATCTGCGCAGATCAGAGACATTTTACTTGAGCAAGTCAGCGTGCAAAAGCTCAAGGATGCATTTCTCCCGTCTCCACTCCTCCATCCCTCCCCTGACAAACGCACAGCAGCTTATTCCGATTCCTCTGGAAGATGGGAATCATCACAGGGATCCTTGTAGGGATCGTGTGGTGCTGGAGCTGAGCAGTCCTGAACACTTTGCTGGTGCTGTGAGTTCACGCTCTTTTTCATCTCTTGTTTTTAACTTTTGGGAGCAACATCAAGACTCATTTTTTTTTCAAATAAAAGCAACCCTTTCTGGTTTGAGCGATTGCTAAGACCTCATAGTCTCTTTCCCATATATGAAATTTGTTCTCATGTCAGTACATCACTGCTGCCATTTCGGCTGTCAGTTGTTCTGTATCAGCCGGTGGTTGTGTTTCTGGCTGGAGGTGAAGGTGTTTCCTTGCTGCTCTGTATGTGTGAGTGACAGGGTATGGTGTGCTGACTCAGCTAGGCGGGTGTAGTAGCTGGGTGCCATCACAAGGGCTGGTTCTGCTTTCCTTCTCTGATTGGGCTGCTTGCTCCTGTCTCCTCTCTTGTACCAACACAGATGCTCTTCTGACCTCTTAGGCCGTTAAATTTGCAGAAAACGAACCACATCAACAGCAATAACCCCATCAAACCCAGACTGCTTTTCTTCTGAGAGCAAGGGTTTTGTCCCAGTGGTGAACTGAAGGGCCAGGGTAGGGTTGGGCGAGTACAGAATTGGTGCAAGGGCAATAGGAGGAAGGTAGATGGGGGGATCACCCTTTGAGATGAGGTGGGAAGTGCATGAGGCAATAAAGGAGAAGGATCTGCAATTGACAGGAGAGAAAAAACTGAAACAGGCTGGAGGGAGTGCTCGGGAATGCTAAATCGGAGAGCTAGGCTTCTCTGCCAGGATGTGGATCCAGCTCTCACAAGAAAAAGTCTCATGACCAACTTTCAGTAGCCTAAAGCACTTTGTTAGCATTTAAAAGAACATAATCTAATTTCATCCTGTTGCTTTCATTCCTTCAGTAATGAAGATAAGCTTGTCAGTACAAATTTTTAATATACTGATTTTGGTCACTTTGCTTCAAGTGCTTTTTGGACCTCTGTGATGCATTCAAAAGACATTGGTGTACAAGGCTTTTACTCCTTTGCCTTGGAATGGAAGAAGTCACTTGAAAAGACACATTTTTCTGATGTATTGGGAATGTTCACTGACATGAAGCCTAACATTAAGACTGAATAACTTGGATTGTATCTTTTTAAACCTGTTGAACTACTAAATCTGTGATTCAACTAGAGGGATGAAGAAGGAGGAAGTTTTGAAACTGTTGCATGAAAGCCTGATTATCCCATGAGTTTAGAGGAACGAGCTTCCTTCCAGATCACTTGTAAAAGTTTATGTTTTCTGAAAAGTAGACAATGAAATATAGCAGTCTGCACTGCTACCAGAAATTCTCCACTTTTGTTGCCTGCTGGCTTTAGTAAGAGCTTGGAAGACCTGCACCAGGGAAGGGAAACAAGCCATTATAGGGACATTTCTGGTGCAAATTGCACTGTGGCCGTGGGACACCTCTCTAAAGCCAATCTATTCATAGCACAATGCTGCTGAGCACATCTGCCTCTGCTAAAATCATCCTTTACCACTGCAGTGACTCATGAACTGAGTTTTGCCATATGTTTTGCTGCTCTCATATTTTTGGGAGAATGGGAGGAAAATGAATGGTTTTGAATGTAGAAGGGCTCTCCCTCTGTCCCGGCCTGGAAATGCGTCTGGCCAGGTTACCCACCCCTGCCATGCCTGGGCTTTCTTCACAAACACAATCTAGGTTCAGGCAAGCAAAATGGTCACTGGTGAGGATACCCAGAACCGGTACATAGAATTGTAAATCTCAAACCCTGAGGTACTGATTGCCAGACCTGTGAGAGCAATTCTTAACACTTAAACCAACCAGAGGACAACATGCTTTGAAAACACCAGCTTTTTAGCACCCAAACCACCTCTGCAAAATAAAATTTTAGTTTTGGAAGCTGGAAACTTGCATCAGCAGAAACCAGGCGAGATTCTGCTGGAGATGGTGGCACAAACCTGAAGCTTCCTCTGTGCATTGCTGAGGTCTGGGTTCAATATCTACATGTTTTGATCAAATGTGGCGTGGCCGCCTCAGTCTTTTGATTAAAACCGCATGTTGCCAGCAGTCATCTCCTCCTCTCTCCCGAAACAGGAATTTGCAGAGCAATCAGAAGAATTTCCACTGTTTTCCATCTGTCTGGGACCCAAAGGCTTGAAAAGAAAAGACTTTGTCATGGTCTATTGCCCGTCATTTCGAAGATCCCTTAGATTTATCTAGCTATACCTTTCACTTGTAGATCTGAAAGCGTTTCATATTCAGTTAAGAGATTTATAATCTACCATGAAAACTGGGATGTGGGCCTTGTATTGTCATTAAGCAAAATGCATGGAAAGCCAGGGAGCTGAGAAATTCCCATTCACCTTGTACTAGATACCACTATTTAGAAATAGGTTTAAACTAGCTATTCAGACTAATTATAAAGCTACATGTAGAGAAATCTGTATAGCATTTTATGCATTTTTATGTACTTTATTTTAAATCATGGAGTTTTAAAAAAGATACCATCATCATCATTATCAATTATGATAGTTAAGTGGTTCTTTTGTAAGTGTATTTGCCAGCACACTGTATAATTAGTTACATCTATCTGCAGAGCAAACTGACTTCTGTAGGTTTTCTATCACTTTTAAATCAAAATATGGTTTGATAAGTATTCAAGTATGACAAAAATAGTTTGCTAGCACCTAATGTAAAGGCACATCAGGTCATGCCATAAGAGTTGGGCCAAGTCAGGTCTATCAATTTTATCTTACTGTTTCTAGCATTTAACCAAGGGTAGCTATCTTCTTTTTCTTTTTTTCTTTTTTTTTTTTTTTAAAGTTTCTAGCTCTGAGTCATTGCATTTCCTGAACGTCTCTGTATGACAGAAAACTGAAGAGTGATTTTGCTTTTCCAAAACAAATATAGACAAACCCACTTTAATGAAGACACTCCTTTGCTTCAGGGCTCCTCTGCCCATTCCGCTTGAAATACACAAACAGCATGGCTGTAACAGCAGAAAAATCATTGTTAGAGACGAGTATTAACTGCAAAACTTCCTCTTGCATTTTATTTCTGAATGCTCTCTCCTTCCAAAAATTAGATAATGAAGGATAACTAATGAATAGAGGCTTACTCCGTATTTCTTAACATGCCAGTAGCTTCCAAGCTGATCCCAGGTGTAATTGCACACCTACTGCAGAAGTGACCTGGATGCTCTTTATAAATAATTCACCCTTTGTCAGCAGATTGTCTTGGCTCCATCGCAAAGTTCGGAGCAAACACAAACCCTTCTGCAGCACCTAATGAAGCTGAGCGCCCTGGAGAAAGGGGGGACCACAACTGGTGACATTGCCTATTGTCATGGTCTCCCACAGCAGCTGGACGAACAGCTGCCTGTTTGGACCAGCTCAAATGAAGTGTGGGGCTTGAGCTTTTCACTCCACAGGTGGAGAGGGCAGTCGAGACATCTCTTCTGATGGTTGGCCCTGATGCCATCATCTCTGCTCCTTAGCACAGAAATACCACACTCCGGAGGATATCCATCTGACTGTAAATCACAGCTTTTCTCTTCTACTGAGCACCCATGCATTTTTCTGCCCATGGAAAAACACCTTTACTTTGAGCTCTGCTTTTGTAAGATAAAAACCAGTGGTAAGGATCAAGGAGAAATATCCCTGTTGGTTGTAGCAATCGCTTGCCTCAGTGTAACACACTGGCTGGTTCTGCAGCTGATCCCCTAGTTAGGGGCAGATCTCACATCGTACTCACTACTTCAGATCATACTCCATATATGTATATCGATATCAAAATATAACCTGGTATATCTGAGGAAAGCCTGATACTACAGGAGCTCAAGCATTGTACATGGATTTCTGATGGCATTGTCTATTACTGACAGCCCTGTCTATGTAAATGATATTAGGCACTAGCAGGGAAAAAATGTATGAAATGAAAAACTATGATTATGCTCTTCATCTGTAAAGTAGTTTAAATAGTATCATTCCAGTCTGAATATGTAATTTGGCATTAAAATCTCATAACAGGATTAGCCCATCACTCATAGACCCTGCAAGAATAATCTTAAAGGAAGTTATTTATATGGAGAAGCCAAGACACTTGTGCTTTTTACAGGCAGATAATGGAGACTGGAGAATGATTTATGCCAAATGGAAACAATTCCTCATAATTGCATGAAGTACTTAATATTCCATCTCCGCCCCCATGAACAGGAAACTGTCTGGGTTTCAATTTATGGTTAATTTGTAATAATCATATATTAAATCTATCATGTGTTCGGTTGCACTCTGAAATACAATGAAGTCTTTTCCCCTGGGAGTCGTCTCCCAAGCCCTCCCTAACCCCTCACTGTCAGTAGCATCGCTTCCTTTCCTTACATCATGGGCCTCTATTCAATCAGCCTGCAACCAGGAGTTGCACATTTAATTTGGCTAATATTTGGAAACAAAATCTGTGCCTTCCCATCTCAAGCAGAACAAGAATTTCTGAATATACTACTTGCATCCC
Organism: Limnodromus scolopaceus; assembly: GCA_028565335.1. Taxonomy (NCBI): domain Eukaryota; kingdom Metazoa; phylum Chordata; class Aves; order Charadriiformes; family Scolopacidae; genus Limnodromus; species Limnodromus scolopaceus. The sequence goes on from JAOXNO010000004.1 coordinate 32,470,152, forward strand.
AGGAGGGAAAAATACATTTTCTTTGTGATACAAGCTGGAAAGTAGCAACAGGTATAGAGTGGGGCAGCGTGAACTGTTGTTCACAATATCCTCTGCCAGCAGGATTTCCTTGTTATATCAGAGCAGGAGAGGCTGGATGTGGAGCAGAAAGTGCTCACGTGTGTCTCCGGGCTGCTGTGCAGTGTGACACCCACCGCCGGGCACAGCTGGGAGCTCCGGCTCTGTACAGACACAACTTACTTGAAGATAAATTGGGATCTATTCTGTATCCAGCATCGGTGGCGGAGGAATTTGCCTGGAAATCGGTTTACATTACAGTGGCATGTTCATCTTCTGAAAGCTGAAGGATCTTGGCTGGAGCTCTGACTAAAAACCCACAAACTTTAATTCAGTGGGATGGCTTGCAATCGGGACTCTGCCCTCCAGCAGACCTTGACATTAACCAGCTTCCCCACCATCTCTTCTTACCAGTATAATTACAACCTGAAATGCTGCCAGAGTATGTGCGCCCAAGAGGACGGGGAACTGATTTTGGAGGCTGTAGGAACGTAAATAGTCAGAAATATCAGAGCTGGAAATGCATGGGTTAGGTTCATCATTAGGAGATGAAATCACAAGGCAGGTGGTGAGGTCTGTAAGCTTCTCCTCATAATTTTGACAAGAATTGGAGGAAGAAAGCAAAAAGTAAAGATTCTTTCAATTAGATCTGAAAAATCAAAGCCCTGGAAGCTCTGCTGAAGGAAACAAGTCTGCACTGACCCCGGGCTGACATAAGAGGCTTCCCACGCTGGGAAACCCAGTGGAAATTCATGCAGGCTCTAATATAATAAAACCTTGCATGTTTATTCCAAGCAAAGAGATTATAAAAGCATGGAGCCAAGCCTGAAAAGATCCACCATGGATATTTTGTGAGAAACCAAATTCCTGCCAACCTACCTACGGAGCTGGGCTGACCCCCTGAACCCAGCACAAAACGACCACAGTCTGACCCACTGCAAAGAGCAAATATGCCAAGTCTCTCCTATACTTTGATTTTTCTAGGTCAAAGAAATACAGCCTGAAATCTTAAAGGTTATTCTGGAACATTCATAGAAAAAGCCGGATATAGAGAATGTGCTTGGTCACAGTCAGATTAGTGATTGGCTTTATCGCTGAATTCTCTGTGAGCCCAAAATACCAAAAATGTCTGTATTATTTATAATCCTCCTGTGGAATCCAACTAGGCTGAGAAATATTTTCCTCTCATCTTTCAATTCTTCCCTAGAAAGACACTTTCCAGACATTTAAGCCGTTTCTGAGGCTCACAGCTACCTGCCATCCAGGAGTCTCTGCTAATTTTGAACTTTGAATTTTAAACACTGCTTGTTTTCAGAAAATATCTGAAAGAACTGGCTGTTTAAAACCCAGTAAATCTTCATGCTTTGTCTTGGATTAACAAAATACCTGGAAAATGGCTTTGCAAACGTCATTGTGCTTGCAGGCACACTCTGTCTGCACAGCAGACCTCTGCCCCTCGCCTTCCCGAAGCTTTCTCCAGGCTGTTTCATCAGTACAAAGTCTCCCACAGGCCAGGAGTGGGATGTGGCTTGGAGCAGAATGAGCATTTTATATTGACTTTGCACAGTAATTAGCAAGAGCAGGTATGTCAGTAAGGATCTCGGGGAAAGAGCATGAGAGTTGCAGCTGAATTAAAGAGCTCCGTTACCAAGTACGCACACGTTGCAATCATATTCGGCAGGAATTTGGGGAACGCTTCCCTCCAAGCGCAGAAATACTGGAAGAGAACGACTCACAATGGAAATCTGAGCATAAGGAATAAAATGCCGGTGTTTTCTGTGGAGAGGAGATTTGCATCTTTCTTTTATTCCTTCAAGCAACTCCTCTCCCCACCTCCCCCAGAGACAAGCAAGTGATGCATTTGCAATATTGATTGCACGGGACATGGGGCATCCTTTGTAATGCCTGAATCCAGTCGGAATCCATCATTATTAATAATAATGTGGTTCAGCACTACACCCATGGTCCTTTTCCCATCCCTCCCTTCACTGTTGCCCCGGTGACTTTTCCAGCCGTGGCTGATCCCGGCTACATCCATCTGTTAATGCTGTTTCCAAAAGCAGCCTCTCAGCAATGGTTGCTCCTGGGAAGGGAAAAGCTGAACACGAGTCAGAAATACAGCTGTTGTCAGCAGGCAGTAGCCATGATGAATGAAAACTTAACTTTTCCCATATGCTCCCCCATTCTTTCCAGTTTCCTTGTCTCCTGTCCTTTGCGTTCGTCAACCCTTTCATCCTGCTGCTGCGTTTGAGATGGTGCCTATGGTCAGCAGAGCGCTGGTCTCTCCGAGTTTGCATAATGGATGTTGACAGTGAATTGAACACTAAAGGGAGAGATTCAGCCCACAGCCACGGCCTGAGCTGGGAGTTTAATGGTTCAAAGACATCAAGATGGTCTCTGCGCAAGGGGAGCATCTGGAAGAAATAATAGTGGGAGGTTTATGCAGCTGGTTAGCACAGCAGCACTGCCGGGCATGCTCTGAGCAGGTTGGACAGTACACGTGCGGTAGCGTAATGTTAAAATTGCCCTCTAATTTTGGACCGCTCTTGTAGATGTTGAAGTCAAAGCTTATTTTTCACGTGCCTCCTAAGCTGCTCAGAAACCTGCTGTGGGGCTTTAGCTCCCGGGGAGGATTTAATAAGAAAGCTTGGAATCAGAGTCAATCCTATTATTTCGTTTATTTATGTTTTTTTTTCAAAACATATGCAGAAGCAGTTGCTAGAACAAAAGGCAGTATTTATAAATGATGAAGATTTAATTATATAGGCATGCATATGTAGCTAATTATGTAATACATTGGGTTTGTATTAATGCATTATATGATATTATAGACTAGTACATCTATACTTATGTATAGCATGTATATGCATACACACGCGTATCTTTACATATGGTTTATATATACAAACCATAACGGTGCCGTATATCTAACCCTAGTTCTTGTAAGGCTGGCCCAGGCAGAGAGCAGCCAGCAAAGGGATGTAGGAAAAGGAGGGCTCTGTGTGGCAACGGGTTCTTCAGCTCTGCACCTCTCGGGTTTGACCCCAGCAAAATAAAACTCCTGAAATTTCCTGCTGCCACATCCGGCCTCATCTTGCTCCTCACCTCTGCCAGCAGAAGGGCTGGCCTGGGAGTTGAGAGGGAGCTGAGGCTCCCAGCGTGTCACTCAGATGGGGCAGGAGGAGCCCTTGCATCTACACACTGGGTAGAACAATGCTGACTCTTAGACATGTGGATTCTCTGTGTCAGGAAAGCATAGAATCACAGAATGGTTTGTGCTGGAAGGAACATTTAAAGGCCATCTAGTCCAATCCCCTCAATGACCAGGGACACCTTCAAACTAGATCAGGTTGCTCAGAGCCCCATCCAACCTGACCTTGAATGCTTGTAAGTCCTCTGCTGTTGTCTTTTCCTTAAGAATGCAGTCACCCCAGTGTAGCTTTCAGCTTATATCTATGATGAATTAATATTTTTCCCATTTTTCTCCAATCACTAAATTTTGAGTGATGCTTCCCTTCAGCTCCAGCCTCCCCGTGTGCCCCTGGCTGACCTGCAGCCTGGTGGATCACCCCAATTTCACAGTCAGCATTCCCAGTGCTGTCACAGGAGGGTTTACTGGTGGAGGTGGCATTCATAGAATCATAGAATAGAATCATAGAATGGTTAGAGTTGGAAGGGACCTTAGAGATCATCAAGTTCCAATCCCCCTGCCATGGGCAGGGACACCTCCCACTAGAGCAGGTTGCTCAAAGCCCACCCAGCCTGGTCTTGAACACTTCCAGGGATGGGGCTTCCACAACTTCCCTGGGCACTGGGGATGTGTTACCAGTTGTGCAGTGGGGCTTGGGGGCCACCTCCTTCACCAGTGCTCATTAGCCAAGCTCCCTTTGCCTTTACAAAGTGATGCTATTTTACACCAGCAGAATATCCGCGTCGTTAAAGCTAAATACCAGTGGAAGTTGTTTGATTTGATCCTACAGGCATTGTCTCGCTGTTGGGAGCTGTGATCATGGGCTGCGGATTGCCGTTATCCCTTTCTTGTGGGGAAATCCTGTTCCCAATAAGGAAGCCTCATTGATCCTTGCTCCGACACGGCCCATCAGCTGGGTTGCATCCTGCCCAGTGGGCTGTCTCTCAGCCCCGCTCCCTCAGCGCAGGAAAACATCTGAGGGCGTTGTACTGTATTTATTTTCCCCAGCTTTTCTGCAGATGCACCCAACCCAAAATGTGATCTCAATTATTTTTGTCATCATCAATGACAGTTGTGATTCATCATCTAGTTTTATTTTCTTGCACATAATAACTTCTATGGAGCAGAAATATACTTCAGCTGCACATCTGTCAGCAAACCACAGTTCCTTATCCAAGTAAACAAAATAACTTCATTTATTCTTACTAACAAAGACATTGTCTAAAATGTGCTGTAAATATTTAGAATGAGTCGCGTTGCTGTGTGATCTTTATGCGCCTCACAAATATTTCCATCATTATGATCTATACTGGAGAACTGGATTGAAATACAAGCTACATGTGCCATTAAAGGAGCAAATAATAGCATCAAAGCCCTTCATGGATGCATAAGATAATTGCTCTTAGCACACTTTAGGAGTCAAACTATTTTAGCTGTATATGTAGTCAGATAAATAATAAACAATTTATCACAGAAAATAAATGACGTAAGAGAGCCCAGTGTGTTTCCTGGGCTGTTTTATATGAGCTGGACTTCGTGAAGCCCTGCCTGGCCAAGTCCACGCTGTTTTCAGCTAACGCCACGTCCCTTCCCTGCGTGTGCTGAGGTCTCAGGAGAGGCACGGCCATCTGACACATCTTCAGGATGGTCCGTGACATGGTTCTGCTCCAGTACATCGCGCAGGGCTCGAGCCTTGGTGAACAGCACAGGGTTTGGAAAACTGAGTGTGGGGAGATCGGGAAAAAAAAACCAACCCCAAACAGTAATTGGATTTAAACATGATATTGTAGCAAAAAAGAGTAAAACATAAATATTCGAAATACATGAAACACTCTGCTTAAGTACAAACACAAACATCATTTGTCTTTGACCTCTACATAAACGGCAACGTCATCGCTGCTGTTACAGCTCGTGAAGTTCTGGGGCTGCAATAACGTACCCGGTTTGGATTCAGGCTTTTGCTAGAGCCTTTTATCTATATCCTGTTCACTGGACCTCTACATCTGGATATTGGTATATTCTGGGAACACCAGCACCATGTTGCAACAATAAGTACAGCAACAGTTATTTTTCATTTCTCCTTTCTTTTAAATTTCCCACTTAAAAACACCATCATGCTCAACAGACATAGATTATTTAACTCATCAGTTCTCCATTAGCCTCATTCCAAATTCCTAGAAAATAAAGTCAGTGATCAGAAGCTATATTCTTACAGTATCCTCTTTTTTTTTAATACAGTAAAAATACAGCTTATAAAATAATAACTTCCCTCCCTTGCATTGTTTAAAACCCAACTTTTACAGCCCTGTGAATCTGAGATGAAGCTGACTTCAAAGGTTCCCATTGTCTGAACCAAAATGTAAAATACAGCCAAAGACCAAAAATAATGACAAATAAACTGGGGGTTACAAATTTATTCACCATTAGGTTGACAGTTTCTCTTTAAATAAACTGTTGTGGCTTGAATAATTTGGAGGCAAGTCAGTAACAAGGCACCAGCAAGTAGGCGCTGGGTCTGTGCTGGAGTAGGAGTAGTGGGGTCCTGCCCAGGTTGTGCCGGGGCGATGCCGCTGGCACCCTGGGGACATTAATTTGACGTGGTGCAAATGAGCCCCATGGAGCCAGCGGGGCAAAAACCGAGCTGGGTTTCTGCATCCCACCCGTCTGGCTCTCAGGGAAATGTTTGCCCTACAACACAATATAGGTTGGGTCACATATAAGTGTTTTTTCACATGCTCAAGTGATGGCTAGTGTTGCCTGGGTTTAAATTTTCTTCTAGTTGAAATTAATTGTGGAGTTAAACAGCAGAAAGAGACATACTGAATGGGATTTATGTGATTTTTTTTACTACAGCTGGCAAAGTCAATGGATCTTTAAGGTCCCTTCCAACCAAACCATTCTAGGGTTCTAAGATAAACCTCTCTTGCTGTGAATTGAACTGATTTCTTCTACTTTTATTCTTTGTAGATGTGGAAAACAGTTGGTAATTGTCTTATGTAAAATAACCTATGAGGCTCGTTACTGCTTTTTATCTGTCTTCAGTGCTTTCTACAAAGCAAAGTCAATACTTCCCAACTTTCCTCATGCATCTTATTTTAGAAATCCATTATCATTTCGCTGAACCTTTTTCCACTTGTCTATTGTGTGGGTGCAGAATAACTACATCATTGCAGATACGACATTCCTCCTAATTCTTGGCAGGCCACGCTCTTCCCTAAATATCACAGCAATACTCTGCTCCTGCCTGGCTCAAAAGCAGGACTAACGAGCAGCTGATCTCTGCTGCAAAGCTGCCTCCTCCTCTGCCAAGGCACTCGTAATTGCTTCTGATCTCCTCACCCGGCTTTTGCTTTTGGGTAAATCTTTGCATATCAGAAGCAGCCCAGCAGAGGGGGTGCAGATCTCCTTTTTAAAAATAGGGTTAAGAGGTGATTTGCATTGAAATGCATTAATTGCTTTTTATCCTTGCACCACCAAAGTTTCACTTTATAAAATAATGCTGGAGCTGACTATACGACTGGATGTACACAGCCAATGTCACCCATGTGAACGTGGACAGAAATACTTGCTTTGCTGGTACTTGGAAATAGTCAGAGGAGAGGAGGTCCCTCATCAATGTTTAATCAGCGCTTAATGGGGCAATACTCTCTCTGACCTCTGATAGTGCTGCCTGAGCAAGAATTACAAAATTCAGCCTTTGGAGAACAGCCTGGTGACAGGGCAGGTTCTTATTGCGTGTCAAAGCAGTGCGATTTATAAAGCAAGGTGGGAGCAGAGGTGAGCCTGAGGGACAGAAAGAGATTTTTGAACTTCTCCCAGAGGCCAGGAAGTAATTTCAGGTTTTGGATACGTTCCTCCCTGAGAAGTACTTGCAGCAATAGAGTTCAGCCTCTCCACTGAAGACAAGTAAGTACTAGAAAGAGTGCTCAGGGTTGCTTTTTCCGCATAAATGCAGTGATGGTGAGGCTGGTAGCAAGACACCGTATTAGTTATCAAGGGAAATACCCCCTGAACTGAAAAAGAAAGTGTTTGATAGAGTCAAATCAGTTACTATTGGAATATCATGAAACATAAACAGACCTGGATCGCCCTGTGAGTATAGTGCCACATGTCAGTGCAGTTATCTGCTGGTGCAAATGAAAAGAGACTTTGGATCATGTGATAAAATAATCCTGGAGTTTGCCTACATTGACAGAGCCCCTCAAGTCCTTGAGATGCTTCCTGGTTAAGGTGCAGGCTACGAGCTGAATTAGCAGTGGGATACATGTGAACTTTGTTCCTCTTAATGGAGAGTTAAGATAACAAGTGGCCTGGCTGGATAGCTTCTCAAGCTGACTCTTTGGAAAAGTCAGACATGCTATAACATGAAACACCTGGCTATAAGCTACGGCAAGTCCCATTTGAGCATTGCAGCTCTAGTCTTTCCTTGTCCGTGAGGTATCTCAGCAGGGCTGGAGCAGTTGGAGGTTGGGAAGTTGGGTCCAGCTCTTCCTTTCCATGTGCAGCAAAGCGTCAAGAAGCTGATGACTTCTTCTGCAGGGACCCAGTTAAACACAGGGAAACAATCACCAGGCAGTGAAAGTTTTCCCCTCCCTGGTTTTGAAGCTGCATTCCTTTGAATGGAGATGATTTAAAATAAACAACTTGTCCCACCTTTGGCATCGCACAAAAGGGGATTTAGCATAAACCAAGAAGCGAGTCCTCAGGACAAGCCAGAACACGCTGCCAACGCCCCCGTCCTCACCTGCCCCGGGAGAGCTCAAAAGCAGCCAAGAAACCAAAGGCAGTTTGCAGCATGGATGCTTTATCTTGTTGTACACCCAAATGATGGAAACACCTCTCTAAACATTATTTTCATTATTTTCCCATAGCAAGGCAGCTGCAATTGGAGAAATAACAGGTTCCCTGGGCTGAGAGCGATGTCCCCGCCTCCCACCGCACACAGCGGCCATCGCTCTTCATCACTGTGCCACGCTTGTATGTAAACTCCCCCCATGGAAAATAACGACAGAAATGTCCAGCACAATCACCTCTTTTTTCCAAATGCCAAATCAGCCTTTTCCAGGGCAAACATAATCTTTCCATGTCACCAACTATGAGTCCCTCATTAGCCAGAAATGAAGGGTCATGCATCACTCCCATACCGTGCACCGTGGAGGGCTTGTAATGCTCCAAGATTCCCAGGTAATAACAAACAAGAATTGACAAGACTAATGAGTCCACCAAAATTTTCAAAACTTTAGTTGATGTGTTTTCCAGTGCATTTGATAAAAGCGGATTTTCCACTCATTGTTTAGAGTGTTTCCCCCACGAAATGGGAATTGTGAGCTTTCTGCCAGCGCGTAATAACGCTTCGCACTTTTATGGCACCTCTCGTCTGAAGATCTTAAAGTATTTTTAAAACATCAGCTAATTACGTGTGACAACACACCTACCAGATAGGTAGATGAAGGGATAAAGCAGCGGCAAACCCCGCCCCGGCACTGGAAGAGTTCCGTGCTTTGGCCGGCGAGCGATTGCCGCTGCCAGCCGGGAAACGGCAGCTCGGGGAAGGGATGGGAGCAGGGTGTCTGACGTGATGGGAAGCACAAACCCCTGAAGACGGAGTTTATGTGGGCTGCGTGGGTTTACCCCTGCTGAGGTTTATCAGGTGGTCTCTGCCATGTGGCTTGGTGACATCTTTAAAGTTACATTTGCCACACTATTTTTTTTTCTGCAACTAAAAGGAAGAAATTAAAAAAGCAGCAGCATGGCATCTCCCAGTCCAAGAGGAGGGCTCACAGCTTCAGCTTCCTTTCAGAAGGAAAACCTATTTTTACAGGGCACGGAAGAGCTGCTTCTGCTCATCCCACTGTGTGGCTGAGACAGGTGAGCTCAAGGCCCTCTACAACTACCTGAAAGGAGGCTGTAGGGAGGTGGGGGTTGGCCTCTTCTCCCAAGGGAATAATAACAGGACCAGAGGAAATGGTGTGAAGTTGTGCCAGGGGAGGTTTAGATTAGATATTAGGAAAAATTACTTTACTGAGAGAGTGGTCAGGCACTGGAACAGCCTGCCCAGGGAGGTGGTGGAGTCACCATCCCTGGAGGCATTTAAGAAACATGTAGACATGGCACTTCAGGGCATGCTCTAGTGCCCGAGATTGTGGGGGTCTTTTGCATGTGTATGGTTGGACTCGGTGATCTCAGAGGTCCTTTCCAACCATGAAGATTCTGTGATTCTGAGAGATGGCGGAGAGCCTGGGGACTGTCCCCACTGTGGCTCTGTGAACCACAGCTGCTTGTGCTGAGCTCCAGTTTGGAAACCTCTGCCAGACCTTTCCTTATTGCACCGGGAGAATGACATGGAATATCACAGAGTAATCCTGGCTTCATGGTGCTCAATCCAGACTCAGGCCCTTTGCCATACTAATAAGGATTGACTTGCTTTTCAAAGACATTTCTTAAAGAAGGTGTTGCCCCAGCTTACAAAACCCCAAATAAGCAGTTTGTAGCTCTCTGTAATAAGACGGTCTGAAATATAGAACACCAAACATAGTGAAAACAAAACAGAAATAAAATCCGTACTCCTCACCCGTAATCATGAACTGTACCCAAACCCACCCCAACCACCAGCGTTTGGTTGCCCTCCACACACAGGCTTTGCTTCCACTTCCCCAAAGTGCCCCCCAACCCCCCAGGCAGCACATACAGCTCTGCGCTGCGGTTGCCTTGTGGTGGTCTATCGTTTTTTTAATTTCTCCTGCTATTCTAGGACCATAGAAACCAGGGGGATTGGGATTTTCTCCCACTACTCTTCCTTTTGAGTAGATGTTCCAAAATACCACATCCTGGTGGCTGGAGATGGTCTAACCTCCTGCCCAAATGCCTTTGGTCAATTTTTGCCCGTGCGTGCTTTGTGCCAGCGTTGTTCCCGAACACAAATAGCTCTTCTCTCCTGTTCCCGCTCCCTTCCTCGGGTGTCACCTTCCGGATGCTCTTCCTATTTTTATCTGTTGACCTTGTGCGAGTTAGAGTTGAGTATTTGCAATGCCCTTACAATACCTGCTTATGACTTTTTGGGAACTTCTAGGCTTTTTTGGAGAGGGCCTGGCATTATGCCCCCCATGAAGCACATCTCCAGCTTTGCTGTCTTTGTGCAGTCACATCTCAGTCCAGAGCTCAACAGTGATGGTTACAAGCGCTGTCCTGTAGCAACACTTCTCCAAGCAGCATTCAGTTTATTTCCATCATTTCCTCTAAAGTCTGTACTGGTTTTTATTCCATTTGAAAATGTAAACAATTTGTCTGAATGTCAGAAAAATTAATAGACAAGCACCAAGTCTGTATTCGCTCAGAATTGTACTTTAGATGACCCATGGGGCCATTTTCTAACATGTTCTGGGTTCCCCTCTTGCATTGCATTTGTCATACCATAGGTGTCCCCTCCGTACCCAGGTGTCCAGCATGCTGTCGCATTGCAGCTTGCAATCCCATTGCAGTGTTGCCATCTCCTTCCAGGATTGCCATCTCTTTCCAACGTTGCCATCTCCAGTAGATGTGCTGTGAGTGAACCAGGCACCTTTTTTTCTGATCATACCCATTTTCATGTTTTCTGCAGGATGTTTTTTTCTATAACTATGAAGATGATTATGAGGAACTCTTATGAGGAGCAGCTGAGGGAACTGGGGGTGCTCAGCCTGGAGAAAAAGAGGCTGAGGGGAGACCTCGCTCTCTACAACTCCCTGAAAGGAGGTTGTAGCGTGGTGGGAGTTGGTGTCTTTTCATAGCAAGTGATAGGACGAGAGGAAACAGCCTCAAGTTGCACCAGGGGAGGTTTAGGACGGATATTAGGAAAAATTGCTTTACTGAAAGGGTTGTCCAGCATTGGAAGAGGCTGCCCAGGAAAGTGGTGGAATCACCATCCCTGGAGGGATTTAACAGGTGCGTAGATGTGGTGCTGAGTGACATGGGTTAGTGGTAACCTGGCAGTGTTAGGTTTACGGTTGAACTTGATGATCTTAAGGGTCTTTTCCAACCTAAATGATTGATTCTATGATTCTGTGATTAAGATGATGACTTCAGGGAGTCAGGTAATTAAATCTTATTTGGGTCAACAAAACCCTGGGAGCTGATTTTGTTGACAACGGTAGCAGCGAGCACCACAGGGTGCCCAGTGGCAGATTCTTGCTATGGATGCTGCCACTTGCCCAGCCCATACTCTACCTTTCAGCCCGGGAAGTGTATCCAAGACAGTCTTGTCTTGTAGGAGACCCACAGTGCGTGTGTACGAGGCGTAGGGGGGATTGATTCAGATGGATTGTTTTCATCCAGGGAAGTAAAAACATCCTGCATATGTTAGATCTCGATGAGTTTGCTTTTCAAAAGTTAAAAAAAACTTTTTTACTTTTTTTACTTTTACAAAAGTAAAAAAAAACTTAAGCTACCAAGTCGCTTTTTAAAAATTAAAAAGAGCCAATTTATTTCTGTAGAGCAAAGGGTTAAAGCCTTGATTACAAGATCAGGAAAGATATTAAGAATATTTTAATAGTAAGTAAATAAAAGATAAAAAATGAGAAAGCACTTTGCAATCGCCCTTTGTTCCCTGCAGTGAGGAGCAAGGGGGAGCACAGCCTCTCCCCTGGGTTTCTTTGAAGCCTGGCTCAGCCCTGGGCAGAGCTGGGGCTCAGCACCATGGCCCAGCACCACAAGGTCCTGCAGGATGGCCCCGGGAAGCCCAGGCTGGCTGCTCACTGCGTGCCCGGGGCCAGAACAATGTCTCTCCTCTTCTTCCAGGCAGAATCCCCTGTGCCAGCTGCCTCTGGCTTCTGCCTCCTCCTTCTTCCCGACTGCCTGTAGAATTTATTGTCCTCCCAAGCTCCGGGGCTGTGGCTTTTTGCAGAAACAGTGCGCAGCAGGCAGATAAGACATCTGTTGCCATCAACATGGGAGCCCAGAGTCCATCCCCATCCCTCGTGGCCTTTTACTTGCTCAGTCCCAGGGCTCTGGTTGCTCTGGGACTCAGAAATATTCCCAACCAGTCTACTCCAGTCAAACCAGATGAGCCAGAAATGTGTGGAAACCTCTGGTACCTGCTGTGGCGGAGGCCCGGCCAGCCTGACCGCACCGTGGCAGTCGGCAGGATGTCCCGGCATGGCAGGGGCCCCCAGGGGGGCTTGGCTCTCCACAAAGTAGAGCTGGGGGGGAGCTTTGAAGCTGCCAATGCTCAAAATGCAGCCTTCATTTTAATGAAATTATATCATCCTCTGTGCTACATACCTTCAAATGTTGTGTCTTTACTGATGTCTTTTAAAATTCACTTTCCCCCCTGTGTCGGAGCTGCTGACCTTCCCTACCATATTGCCTCCAGATGTCCAGGAGGGAGCAGGAGGAGCAATCCCCACCAGCTCCTCAGCCCCCAGCTCGGCTGGCAAAGCTCATGTTATTTATATTTTAAGTCAGTTTAAAAGAGCGTCATCCACAACCCGTGTCAGAAAGGCTGCCCCTGGTCCTACCACCTCCGTCCCTGGCTGCTCTTTTCCTTTTCCATCTCCTTGGAACCATCTTGAGGAACTGATCATGATTTGAATTAATTTTTTCCCCAGAGGTTGAAGTTTAACACGTATGGGTTGTTTGAAGTTGGACTGGACCACTGAGATGAGCTCTGCAGCCGCGGCTCAGGGTGGGCGGCATGTGGACCCATGTCCTCTGCTGGCCTCTAGAGCTGCAGAAAGCAGAAGAAATGTTGAGTGCAGGGCAAAAGCTTTAAAAAAAGTGAAAGTTTGAAACTCAGCAGGTGAGAGAAGTCTGTGTCTGCTCCTATCCTGCATCGTGCAGCATCCCTGCTCTCCTCACCACATCCCAGGCAGCAGAAGTTTGCCAACATGAGGCTTTTCCATGGTCTTTATCTGCATCAATATTCCAGGCTGCTTTTTTATTTGCTCCAGATGCGCTACAATAGTTTCCTATCTTCCTTCTTTGGTCTTTTTATCTTTTATTTCAATCCAAACAATTTTTGCGCTTCTTGCCAAACTATATATTGTATCACATTCTTTCCTTCTTCAGACACAATATCCTCCTTGACCCAGGCTGGCATGTTTCCACCTGCCCTGTTGTGTCTATTCCTTCTACAAACTCTTATTTCAACATTAAAAGCAGAACCAGACGGATGTGATATCCTGTTGTCTGTCATCCCACTTACATAAAGTGTCTATTCCCCAACAGGGGGACAAATTCCCATCCCCTAAACCTCTGCAGCCACCCAGGAGGGCTGGACTGAGACCATCACTTTAATATAAGTTTTTGGTAGATACTTTTGTTATGCATCTGCCATCTTTTTAAGTGAATCATCTGTTTGCGTGTACACCCAACCTCTCTTCCAGGTTGACTCCTGCAGTTCCGTGCTGCTGCTTGTGCCAAAAAGTACATTTTAAATTTCTAAGTTGCTTCTCTTAGCAAGTCAGGGCAGCGTTTAATTGCGTAGATCCACCTCTGTCTCCCAACGCTGTCTACTCTAGAGCAAAAATAATTTTTATCATTTATTTCAATTTGTTATTTCTCATCTCATTTTCAATGGCTAAAAAAAAAATAATTGAGTGTTTCTGTGCACGTTTTCAGTATTTCCAATGTCATCTCTACATACTTTAATCTTTTGAGTTAAAGCTAAGCATGTAAGGATAAATCAAAGCTACCCCTGCTGATGAGGAGTATTTGAGGTACCGATGATATGGTTCTAATGTCATTTCTCAGCAGCTCCAGATGTCAGGCAGTGGTTCCATACAACCACAGTCACTTAATTTAACAAATTATGCTGGATTTTCTCTTAATACTTCTGTTTCCTCTTATTTTTTTTAATTTTATTTTCCATGGACAATCCAAAGAGAAGTGAAAAGTTACTAATAAGTTGACTAATAACTCAAAACTAATTCAAGCAAATCATAATACCGGGGTAATTTGCCATCATTTCAAAGTGCATGCAAAGGTACCTTTGAGCAGTTAATCTGGTCCACAGGTTGTGAGAGGGTTTTTGTGATTAACGATGCACAAGGAGGAAGAATCTGGTTTGACTCCTGATATTTATGAATATTAATGAGCTTGCACTGGCATAATTTGGACAATTTTAAATAAATTCGATATCACCATGGCAAATCCTTAATATGGAGCTAGTCACACTAGGGGAAGATGCATTCAAACTGTCTTTTTCTTTGTATAATTGTTTAAAATAGACTTACATTGCACAAGCTAAGTTTTTCTGCCATAGAAGTGGCTTTTTAACATGGGATAATTTGGGTCTGTTTGTAGTTAAGGAAAATATTTTAATGTTGCTATCTGAGCAGCTTTGCCTCGATGTTCCATTCTAACAGATACTCTTCCTATAAGAGAAATGCAATTTAAAATTGCTTAATTGCTAAATAATACATGAGAGAAGTGAAAGAATTAATGCTTTTATAGATTCAGACCCAAACAAGTGCCAGCTAAAGGATGGACTGTTATCTCTGCCTTTGCTCTGATGTATCTGAAGCTGTTGTACCCATGGCCCCATCTTAATTTGTCATTCACACTGGAAAGCAACTGAAAGGTCTGCTGGGACATCTTTTCATTGCTGCTGTTAAAAAAGGCCATTTTCTTTGCAAGCCATTTGTCTCTGCCTTGTTTATAACAGCGGGAGGTATGGCTGCACATGGCTGTCATATTTTAAAGGGCCATTGGTGAGAAGATGATCAAAAGAATGCAGGCTCCTCGCAACCACTTGAGTCCAACAAGCTGTATATACCCCGTACAATGAATGGATTATTCTACTTTTCTCTCATTTTAAATATGCAGTCATTTCCAGTAAGACTGTTGGGTACAAACATCTTTGCAGATTATATACAGTGACTGTGCAGGGTTGTTGAGTGTATAATCAACTGATAAGGGTATCAGGACCATCTTATAAATAACAAGTATTCCTCTATCTTTGATGACTCATTAGCAGTAAATTTGCAAGAGGCTTCATGGAAAGTCCCCACCAATTTTCACAAGGCAGTAACCTTCATTTCCTATTCATTTGTCAGTAGGTAGAGGTAGGCACCTGGGAACTGCCCACTTTGTAATGACTCATACCAAAGCAATTACCTGCGTTAGATATTTCATTCTGATTAGGGGGAAGATCATCTCCATCAGTGCATGGAGAACACTGCGTTACTTAACATTCATCAGAAATTCCCAGCACGAAATAAGGCAGCTTTTCAAGTGGGGATTGAGGCAAATCCACTACTGATCTAGACTTCATGGTTGCCATAAGGCAACTCAACATCCACTCTACAAAATGGATCCTCAGGACTGCAAAATAGAGTCACAGAATCACAGAATGATATGGGGTTGGAAGGGACCTCTGGAGATCATCTAGTCCAACCTCCTACCAGAGCAGGTCCATCCAGAGCAGGTTGCACAGGAACATGTCCAGGCGGGTTTTGAATGTCTCCAGAGAAGGA
>JAOXNO010000004.1:32508555-32529397 GCA_028565335.1 Limnodromus scolopaceus
TAAAATGGAAGAAGAAAGTCCACTTCAACTGACAGTTGCAGCTGGGTATTTTGGTGGCAGTGGAGGCTGAAGCGGGTGTGTGCTCTGCAGGTTCAGCTCCCGGTTGACAGCAGCGGGTACGGTCCAACCCTCCTGGACTGGTGTATTCGAGAGAGGCCAAACCAACATTTTAGAGACAGAGTATTTGTGTTATATGAAGGGTAAAACAAAAGGATATTTAATTTGAGGATAATACATGCAGCAGTTTTAACAATGAAAGGATATTTAATTGAAATATGCTACAACTGCGGTCTAGGTAGTTAGACTTCCTTCTTCTTTCCCCTAAGAATCCTGTGTGATGTGAATTTCTGAGTTGTCTTTCACTTCTTTTGCCAGTGGCTATTCAGGACTGCCAGGTGGGATGTGGGATTTATTCCCGTGGTCTGGTTCGGTGGAGTTCAGCTGCAGAAAACATTTTGCAGGGAAAACTGTACTTTCTGGTGCAGGCAGGAAGACGGGAATAAGCACTGAGGATGGCTCGTTGGTCACATTATCCAGCAGCGGTCAGGCAGCTGTTTTGAAACTGTGAATTTCAGTCTTTGATCTGTTAGATTAAAATTAGAAAATGTTATTCCTGGATACACAGTCTCCTGTGTCTTGCTTGTAGAAGGTCATGATTGTTTGTTGTTGTTGTTTTTTTTAAAGGATTTCATATTCAAATACATTGCAGGAGGAGGATGAAAATTGCAAACTTTCCAAACTTGTTTAGCTTTAGATGAGTGTCACCGATGTCAAGTTCTCAAGTATAAAGCCACCATCACTTAGGTAGCCTACCTTCTCCTGTGAGTTACTGCTCAGTAGTGTGATTTGGCAAAAAGTTAAGTCTATTTTTTATTTTTGACTCAAATGAAACTATAATATAAAATTGCAATTTTCTGACTCTTCCTTTTGAGTTCTGTTGGCTTTATATTTTACACAGCCCTAGATGTTTTTTGGTAGCTGCTCGAAGGGATGTGCTTGATGGTCTTGAAGCTGTTAAAAATTCGCTGAAGATCCAGCTGTTCTTGGCAGAGGTACCCGTGCTGCGCAGAGCTCTCTGCGGGATTGTGTTCCAGAAGTTGTGTTTGTTTTTTAACATTTTAGATACCGACACACTGATGATACTGTATTTCCATTAAAACTACTGGATGCAAAGCTGAAATTAAAATAACCCCAACATAACCATAATAGTAGATAACTAGTTTAATAGGAGTAGTCATTTATTTCTGTTTGGTAAGAAATTGAATCTAATGAATTTAAAAATACTGATAAACCATGATGTCACGTAAATGTAATTTTACCTCCCCCTTCATATTTATGTATTTATTCAGTAAGTTGTTGACTGTAAGTCTAGAAATACATTTAAAAAAAAAAAATACATCCTGGTAATTGCAACCTCAGACTTTCAAATGCCACTTTTTCATACATGTCCAAGAATAGAAAGTCAGCCTCCCAAAATAACTGAAACCCAACATACATCGCCAAGGTTTTCGGTGTTTGAAATAGAGGATTTCGTTTGGAGGAGCAGGGTTGCAGCAGCTATTTTGGGAAGGGAAGAAGACTTGGAGTCAGGATGAAAGGAATGCAGACCTGCGATGTGAAGGCTCGTTTGAAAAGTAAGACCTGCTGAGTGTGCTCTCTGCTGCGACTGTGTCGCCCGGGTGATTTATTAGAGCCTGAAAATTCATGCTAAAGGGGAAGAGAAAAAATAAGTAGCTAGAAAGGGATAATACAGTCATTAAAAATGTTAGTAGAGAAGTGCATGGTTTTGGGATTCTCTGGGGATGTGATGAAAGCTGTTGTCCCCTCTAAGCCAAGTTAGATGAGAGCCGCATTGCAAGATGTGCATATAGTGTAGGTCAGGCTTATTCCAGGCTCTTACATGGTTTTTATTAATCCACATCTTGATGCAGCTTTGATACAGAAAAATATTATTGCGTGTTCAAGGCCTTTGACCCCAAACCTTGCCCCATCAGGAATTGCAGGGGGTTCCCATGGAGTTGTACTTGAGGCTCTCTCCTGCAAATCGAAGGTGCAACAGAGCTGGGTTTCTGCTGCCTTTCAGCATCACTCCACCATCTCCTCAGCTCTTGTTTGCTTGTTTTTGTCTTGTTTTTGCCGTTCCTTGTCTCCTTGCTTTCCAGTACCACCAGTGTACCGGTAGCAATGGCACTGGACGAGCACTGAGCGAGGGGCCGAGGTGGTCGCTTGGCAGCTCTGCTGTGGCAGAGGGACACACCTCTCTGGCCAGCGCGAGAAATAACACAATTGTTAACAGATCGCCTGAAGTTTTTCCTGTGATGAAAAGATATCCCCGAGGGACTGGCAGGGAGCTGGGAGGACGCAGTTTTGCAACCATCGGCTCTTTCTCTGTGTCCACAGCGAGGAGCTGGACTGGGGTTTCTGCCACTGCTGCTAGGAGACAACGTTTCTTTTTAACACCAAAAACAGATTCACGGCCTTTTTGGGATTCTTAATCTTGAAAATAAGGTTGGAGGCAGTGTTAGCATCCAGTCCCAGGTCTGATTGCTTGCCTGTCCAAAAATATATTTAAAATACTAAAACCTTGCTATGGCAAGCCTGTGGGCTGGCAGCGTGGCGAGGCTGGTATGTGAGGCTGGCCTACAGCCATATCCACGCTGGTGGAGATTGTCAACTTGTGGCCTTGCTTTGATGCAGAAAGAAAAAAGGCAGATTCTTTTTTTTTATGGCCTTTTGGTGGACAGAAAATAACTTGCTTTCTCACAGGGCTGGCAGGAATTTGTATCTACCTGACTTAGTTATTCAAAATCTTTGGAAGATGTTGAGCTCCTGTGGGCAAAGGCAGGAAAAAGATGTAGGAAGGGAGTAAAACGGAGAAAGTGGATAAAGCGGCTGTTTGCTGCTTTGGTTTTGATGAGAGCAGGAGGAAATGCTCAGGAATGGCAGCTCACCAGTTCAGCCTGACACCATAATTTTATTTTATTTTATTTTACTTTTTTAAACTTTCCTTTTTCCAGTCCGCCAGAGCAGAGGTGCTGCTGTCCTCCGAGCATCGTACTGGGTGCAGGTACAGTCGGGGCTTGAATCGTCCTTTCCGTTTTATCCCTGAACGGTGCTGGATGCAGAGTGGTCGTGGTCAGAGGTGCCTGCGTGGCACCAGACAAAGAAATGAAAGCCTTAAAACACACAAAGTACACCTTCATCTGCCGTTGTGGGTACCAGGCCTATTTGAGTATTACTGCAGAGGAGTTGTGAAACATTCCCAGCTACTCATTTTAAACCCTAGTTTTCTAGTAATGGACTTAAAAATCTTATTGTGCAGTTGAGCTAGTGACTGAGTCTTCACTTTATAATCTCTTTATAAAAATGTATGCACATTAACAGGACGTATTTAATAGACACACTGCCTGGATGAAAGGGGGCTTTGTGGAAGGAGGCTTTTGTGCGTTTCTGGATCTCTCAGCAATTCCTGCAGAGCTTCCCAAGTCTGGCTGACACCGAGCGGCAGAGGAAAAGACCTTCTGGCTTTCAGCTTGAATGGAGAATAATGGGGAGCGAGATGGGAGTGGGGGAGGGAACCCCGCTCCCCGAGGCGGGGCCGCTGGTGCGGGTACTCACCAGCCGAGCATTTAACACGTTTAGTTCTTCCTACCCCCAGCTGGGGGGCTTTGCATTCGCAATGAGCTCTCTGCTACCCTGGCAGCCCAAGTGGGGCTGCGGCAACAATAGTGGCTCCCCGGCCCGCTGAAATGGAGACAACTTTTCCCAGCCCAGGTAGTCCCTTTAATTCTGGTTTGGTCCACGGATCAGATTTGTCTGTAGTGGCCACTTACCAGAACAGCATTTGATTTATTTATTTTAATTCTTTTTTTTTTTTTATAAATTGAGGTCTGATGTTATCTTTCATCTTTTAGTTAATCCCTCAGCTGGATTTTGGTATTTTTTTCTGTCTGTGGTGCACCACAGGTTCTTGGCGAGAAAAAGGTTTTCCTTCTCAGAAAATAAGGCTGCAAGGTTGCAGATATGTTCACTTTGACCTGGCAAACGTCTTCACAACAACAAGAATCTAGCGGACATCTAATTAACTTTCCACTAGCAAAAAGGACTAAACTTCACAAAAAAAAAATCCTGAAGTTCTCTGGTAAAGACATTTCCTTTTGCAGTCGCTGCTGATTCACGTGCTCTGGGGGGGAGTTACAAGCAGAGAGGGCATCACCTTAGTCCCATTGCAAGGACCCCAGAAAATGCATTGCAGATTGGAATCATCTGAGTGAAGATTATATATAAAAAATAAAATAAAATAGGTGAGCAAAAGAAAAAGCCACACGCTTTTAATTAGGATGATAAAGCTGGACAGATGGTCTGTCCCCGCTGGGAAAGGAAGGTGTGCTGTGTTTGTTGGGTTATTTCTTGCTGCTGTGTGAGGGCTGCTCACGTATTTCTAACAAAACAGCCAGGGGAGGAAGAGCCGGGGGCTGATGGTGGTTGAGTACCTCCAGACAGATGTGCGTGGGTACCTCCAGACAGATGTGTATTGATCACGGTAACTCTCGCCGTGTCCCTCACCTCTGCTTGCCTTGGACCCCAGCCGCCTGTCTTTATCCTCCTATTTGCCAATGGTTTTCCAGCTGTGGTCACAACGGGAGATTCCGTCATGTCAAGAAAGAGCAAAAGTAGGCCCGTGTCTGGCTTGAGTGTCTGCAGGTTCCCCCAAAGGGTGAAGCAGTTGGTTGCGCGGTGGCTGAGAGCGAAAGCTGAGGACGGGGTTACACCCAGGCACTTTCAAAGAGGTGTGAGGGTATTACATTGGAATATGTTGCAAGAGGAATGTGCGTAGCGAAAGTGAAGGGTGAAAGGCAGTGGTCTGGGCTCTCGCCGTGTTCCCATATGACTTGGAAGCACTTCTTGTCTCAGGATAAACCAAGATACTATACGTTGATTTCCTGTCTCAGGATAAACCAAGATACTATACGTTGATTTCCTGTCTCAGGATAAACCAAGATATTATACGTTGATGTCACTGTTCTGATTGAGAATTTCATCTGAAGAACTGAAAAAAGCTTTTTTGAGACAAATCTCTCAACACCTTTACGGCAGCGGCCCCAGCACGGGCATGTAGCATTTCTGTATATAAAACCAAATGACCAACCAACCTGTTAATTTTGAATGAATGATAATCCCTTTCTAGGTGTGTTGTATATGGATGCATTCCAGGTACTGCTCACTTTCCTCAGCTCCTCTTAGCATAGAAAAGCTCTCTAAGTGATATATATATTATAAGATATATATATATATAAGATATCCTTGATTTAATGCCTCCTGTAAGAGCTATTCCTCTGTTTTTTCCTGTTAGCCCCCCCATTTAACTCTATGTTGGATGAAGTGCATTATGTGGGTATATGTGCAACCTTATAGTCTCCCGTTTTTCATCAAAACGGAAGAAAATCTGGCAAAGGACTAAGACATTCGTAAATCATTGAGTGATTTTTATTTATTTTTAAATTACCTTTATTTACCACCCATCTTAAGGATAAAAGCTCACTAGTTAGTGAGCGTTCCCATGTGTTTTTTTAAGTTTTCAGTTCTGTCCTTGCTTCATTAGATAGAATGAACCTGGAATTTCTAAGAGCCTGTGGCTGTAGTGTGTTAATTTCAGAAAGAAATGAGGACGTGTGTCCTGTGGGCTTCAGAAACTGGAGATGGCAGCACAGGTTGCTGGAGTCAGAAATTAGCCGTTTCTTCAATAATGTGGATATACATAAATTGGCAATTTTCTACCATACAGTGTTCCTGCTCCAAATTTCTCCTGATTACAGTTCCTCGAAACCATGCCGATATTAAAATGATCAGTTGGATTGAGATTGATCTTGTAGATAAGAACCGTACGTTGCAAGGTGTTGTGAGAGTTTTATGTTCAGAACTTGCGGGAATTAAGTCATTTCTGATGAATATTGGCAGGAACTTCATCAGGAGCAGGGGGCAGGGATTTCCCAGCAATCACTCAAGTAGTCCAGTTTATTTTAGCACATTGCATTTGGGTTCGGGGTAAAGCTTCATGTTAAATCTTGCTAGTTTCAGATAAATAAACAAAAATGCATGCTGCATCGCTGCAAATCTCTCCTTGCATGAGGTTTTTGTGGGCTGGTTGCACTGACACGATGTTACCTGTAACCTCAAGCAGTTGGTTGAAATTTGTCATCTTTGTGAATTTGGTTTCTTTCAGAAGGTTTTTTGTGGCTTTACCAGCCAAGTGCAACTCTTTTGTAAGAATGAAATTCGGCGAGCTTTGAGCTGTTTTTGCAAAAGCAAGAGGAAATTGAGATTGTTAGTTTCTAAAAGGAAGTGTTTCGAGTAATTAAAGCAACCGAAACTTCTGTGGTTTGATAACAATCCCCCATATAATAACGTAACAGTTTTCTGTCCTACTTGCTTAGTGAAATACTTAAACACACAGAGTGCATGCTGTACGGTAGTACTGTGAACTATAAAAACCATACCCACCTGAAAGCTAGAGATTTCATTTGTTATTTTATTTAAAAAAATCATTAATTCCATTGCATATTTGCTGCAGGTTTTGTGTTCTTCACATTTGATCTTCAGTCTCTTCACGGGAGAGTTAGTTGAACATTGAATTGAAAATCATGTTCCTAGTTTTTCAGATGAAGATTTCTCATGAGAATAATATTATTTTTTTTTTGTATAGCCACTGCATGCTTTGCAGACTGGGATAATAAGTATTCATTATTTTTTTTTTTAATCAGAAAAAAACTCAGTATTATTGTTATTACTATTTTATTTTTGGTGACTAAAAACTGAAACAGGAAATGACCCGAGACACAGTTTCCATGACACCCTCTCACTTGAATCCAGTTTTCGAGAAGATGAAAGGCCAAAGCAGTCTTTTGATAGTGAGCAGCTAATTGGGTGGCTGATAGAGGCAGGTTTTTCTCTGTGAAAAAAATAAAGGAGAAAAGAAGTGGAACAGCTGTGTTTTGGTACATATGTATAATCCCAGATAAAACTCTCCAAGGACAAGGAAATATAATAGTGCCTTGGAGAAAGGAAAATTAAGAATCTTTCAAAGCAGAAATGTGGCTTTTGGGGAGGAGCCTGTATTTAAAATAAAAATCAACTGGAACGAATGTGTTAATAAATAGTGGATTTGTAAAATCAGAACAGAACCCCTTGCTCCGTGCAAAATGTGGTGTTGGTTTTTGTTCCTGTCTTGGCAAATCCCAAAAAAATGGCAATGTGCTCAGGGGTTTTTTTGCTGTTTCCTTTGCTCTGTATGTTCCTACCCAGAGAGACATGTGGTCAGAGCAGTGTGGAGCCAGGTCTGCTCTTACTGCAGCTCATTCGAGGGTAGTTCATGGACTTTCTCACTTCTCATCACTCCTTTTCCTCCTCCTCTAATTGTGTGTGTTAAAAATGTCACCAGGCAAAAGCAGAATGTAGAAATTTGTCTTTTTGGAATACAAATTTAAATCTGAGAAATCTCTTCCCCTGATAATGGAGATGCTGATCAGGGTGTTAAGGTGCATGTAATCTCTGCCGTGGACAATAACCTTCCAAGATGTGGCAAAAATGATAAATATTTAAAATAGAGTGAAATACTTGGCACAAGGCCTCTTTTTGATAAATGGTTCTAATCTCAGGTAATAAAGCAGATTATATGCTAGATATTCAGACAGTTTTAAATGAAGTTTATTTTACTTTCTAGGGCTTGACACAATATAAAGTGAGTGCAGGTTCCCTATATCCATGTAACGGGATAGAAAAAGAGAGTACACTTCATACAGTCCTGCCTTGTTCATTTTTCTCTCTGTCATCCCACTTTTTTGGGGAACTCTAGACGTCTGAACAAATTATTTCTCCTCCAAAAGTGAGTGTTGTCAGTTGATAAACTCATAAGCCTGATACTAGTTGGCGTCTGGCATCTATATTTGATTTGAGGGAAAAGTCCTGAAGGAATCTTCATAAATTGAGTTGTAGAGCAAGATGTGGCTGATGAGGGTGCAGTTTCTAAGTAAAGTGGGAGTGTTTGCTTCTGCTACAGCATCTGTAGGTGTTATATTTCATATTTATTAAAACATAGGCAGTGTGCTACCTTTGACTTTTTTTTTGTTTGTTTGTTTTTAAACTGTTTGTAAAATTGTCCTATCCAGATATTGAAGTGAGATCTGTCAAACCGACTCATCCTACAACCAGTAGCAAACCATGAATTCAGGAGGGCTACAAAAGCGGTTGGGCTGATCCTGTGTGCCAAGAGAAGAGGGTCTCGCTTGCCCCTCCACTGCCACCAGGTGCATGGTCCATCCTTTGGGCTCTCTGAGCTGGCTGCACCCATCCATGCAGTAAAACGAGACTCCTTTCCCCCGCCCTGAGGTTAGCCTGGGCTTTCATGAACATTTGGACGGGTTTTCGTGGCTTGCTCCTTCTTCAGTGTTTTTCTGTCTAGATGGAGAAGATAACTCCCTTATCTAATGTGTTTCTTGCTGCTGTGCGTGGGTTACCTTTGTTTTCCCATGAAGTTTTGAATACCTGGAAGGGAAAGTTGTTGCAGGAACGTTTTGAGGTCACTGTCATCTTGGGACCTTGTGTGCTCTCCATGGCCGCGTGGTACCCTGTTGGTCCTGGAAGTATTTCCAGCTGGATAGTGCTATTTCCATGCATTGTTTTCTTTTTCTCAACTTTTTATGCAGATTATGGCACGGAGGTTGGCATACTTCAAACCAAGTGAAACAGTCTGGGGTTTATCTCCTGAATATCAAAGCAAGCCTTTTTTGAATGTGGGAGATTAGGATCTCCCCGATGAAAGCTATCTAAGCCAACAGTTGCTGGTCTTTCACAAAGACTTCAGTGGTTCATGAACCTAAAAAATCTGCCGCACCATCGGTAAACAACCAACAGGAGATGGGTCTGGAGGAATTTGGCACAGCCCTGACTTATTGATGTAAGACCTTTTCGCCACACCATCATGCGCTGGTAACTTCTGCATCTGAAAGGGGCTGCTTTGACATAAATAAATAAAACTCTCTAAAACCAGCTTGACTGCTACTCTTGGGCAGCTCCTCTGCCTTCTCATATGAAGATCTTATTAGGCAAGAGCTGTGGTCCCGCTGCCAGTTTTCCTCCGCAGCCGAAGCCTGGGGGACTGCTCGTTAGCTCCCTGCCTGCCTGCCAGAGAGGAGCATGTAAAATTAATATACGAAGAAAGGGCCGCCGTCTGACACCGCGGGAATGCAGGTGGGCTGGAGCGATGTGCGGGAATTAAACTACCGTGCTAATCGTGCTCCTCGCAGGAGGCCGGCTGCGCTCTGCAATTTCAGTATTTTCTGGTGTAATAATCCCGGTGGGTTTTCCCCGGCTCTTTCCGGCTCTCTCCGCTGATAGAGCCTTTAATATTGTGGTTTATGTGGGAATTTTGGCGAGCGTTTTGTGAGAATTTTGAGAAATAGGTGTTCCCTGCTTTCGGAAATGGGAAAATATTTATTTATGAACGCAGGGTGGTGTTTGCTGCTACTCCCGTGTGACGGTGCGGTGTCAAGAGTGTCGTTTCCCAGGAACGGTCTGCAGCTGCCAGAAATTTCTGTGCACTTTGAAATTTTGAAATCCAATCTCGTGCTGGTGCTGTCGGTGTGGAGCTTCCTTATGGCACTCCTTTATTTTTCAGCCTTTAAGGCTGAAATTTTAATATTGATCCCAGAGTATATATTCAACTGTTTTGCTCAGAAAATAGTCATTACATGTGCACTATGAGAGGCTGAAATAAAGTCGATCCACTGTTGTACGTGGGAGGTGGAGGGTGGTGTGTTCCTGTGCAGCTGTGACAGTCCTGGCTCCTGCCACCCTGGGGATCCGTCCCTTCCTTGTAGCAAATCTGTTTTATCTGACATTAAATGAAATCAACCCGAAAACGAAAAATGGTAGCAAGATGTTCCAGAAGCAGCAATTTAATTATATTTTTGAAATTCAGTGCTAAAGAAAACAAGTATTTCATACAGATGCTGTGCCAGAGCCCCGCTAAAATGCATTTATTCTCATGAGTACTTTGTCTGGAAAATGTTTAGCAGACAGGAAATATGGAATCTTTTTTGTACCTTTTTAACGTTTATCTTCGGAACAGGTAGAACAATAACTGCTTAATGAGGGTGTTTGTCTTGAATGCAGCTATTCAAGAGGTCATAGAACAAATAGATTGGAGACTAAGCCAAATGCAGTTTAGCCACAGGGAGGATAAAGTTGAGAGGAAAAAAAATGGGAACCCAGGTCTCATTTTCACCAGTACTGGTCTCCATCACTGTAATGGTGTAAGTGCCTCGAGGGGATTGCAAATGTGATTTATTTACATGGGAAGGGCCTTGTGTGCTTCCAGTGAAGCACAAAGCAATGAGTAAATGAGTGTTACAGTTAAAAACCGCCTGATGGGGGTTTAGATTTCATCAGCTGTACCGCTTGGTAAGTATTGTTTTTAGCAGGTGATCTTTCTTGGAATATGCCATGTGATGAGTCCTGGATTTCTGCGTGTCTGGCTGCATTACGCTGGTTTCTGGAAGTCACTTTGGAGCGTGCTCCCCCCCCTTGTTGCATGTCAGCGCATCTCTTGGTGTTGTGGCTGAAGAACTTCAGAGGTTCTTTCCTTGGCCGTTTGCTCCATCTCTCTGCTGAGGTTTGCCTCACTGGTTGCTGTGTTGGTGCAATTATCTGTGGGGCTCTAGTATAAACTGGACCCCTGAAATGAATTCCTGGGATTGCAGGGGTTCAGCACAGCCCCAGCAAACAGTGGTGCTGGCTCAGCAGAAGTGCTAAGGTGGGTATTTCTAAAGGCAGATTTACTGCTTATGGCCACATCTTTATTTTTATATGTATATATTTATATATATAAATACTACACTGTTTGATGTAAAGAATAACTGTGTTTTAAAAACTTGCCAGTGTTAAGACGGGTAATTATTGTATGCCAGTCTCAAAGAATTCATCCTTCAGAGGCTCATTCTCCTTTATTCTGGTGTGAAAAGCGCATTGCCGAGAGGTGCCTCCTCACCCTGCTGCTGCTGGAGCGGCTCCCGGAGCTGCTGGGATTGAACTCCAGCAATAACCATTGAGTGGGACTGGTTACACCAGGGTGAAGCGTGTAGGGTGACAAAACAGATTGAAAGTTGTTGTTTAACTATTTGTGTTCACAAAACACAAGTTGGAAGGTTTCCTTATTAGTGTTTAATACACAAAGAAAGATGTAAGAAGACCCGTAAGCCTGATAGCAGAGATTCATTTATTTTTAGATAGACTGTTGGAGGTGTGATAGATACATAGGTTGGAAGATACACCCGGTGTCGAGTAACCTCAGTGCATCCCAGGGACACCCTGCTGAACATTGTAGGAATATAGAGCTCTTCTCGATGAGAAAGTTATTTTTCAAGATTGCCAAATGCTTTACTTATGGATCCTTCCAAACCTGGAAAGACTTTGACCCATCCATAGCTTTTCACCTGGAATTTACCTTCAGCAGAGGCTTAGTATCTGGTAGTCCTGCCATGGGCTCCGAGGGGGGAAAGGGGAAAGCGGAGCAACATTGCATGGAGGTCCCTCGACTGCACGTTGTGCTAACGGTGGGAGAAGGTTTCAAGCCATCTTGGTCTTTCAGAACGAAGTGCAACTCATGAAACAGCTAAAAATAGTATTTTGTTGTATTTTGGCGTAGCTTGGATTGACTAGTGACTTTCTGAATTTGTAAAATGCTTTTGTCTGCGATGTCATCAGGAAAAAAAGATGCGAGAGTATTTGTGACAAAGACTTAGAAAACAACGGGGGAAAGGGTTTAAAGAACCCTAGGAAATGTTTTCCGGGCAGAACTTTGTTTTGTTAAATCACAAAGAAATACTGCTTTATGAAGGGTTATTATCCCAGG
This sequence comes from Limnodromus scolopaceus, assembly GCA_028565335.1. Taxonomy (NCBI): domain Eukaryota; kingdom Metazoa; phylum Chordata; class Aves; order Charadriiformes; family Scolopacidae; genus Limnodromus; species Limnodromus scolopaceus. The sequence continues at coordinate 32,520,464 of JAOXNO010000004.1, forward strand.
CTTAAAGACTGAATTCAGACTTCGCAGCGAGAGAAAAAGACGTTTTAATCCTGCTTGAAGTGCAAGCCTCAACACAGCTATCACGCTTCCTCCAGGCCTTTTACTGGGTGCATCTGTCTTCTTTCAGCGCGGGGGGGGAAATTGGTGGTGCGGAATAGTTGATGCTGAGGACCCCATATCCCATGTGTGGGTTGGGGGCTAAATCGAGCCTGGTCCAACGGACTGAACGTGCACTAGGTTAGTGTTTGAAACACATCTTTCCATTTATTTTCAACCAGAAAGAGGTTAACGAGTGAAAAATTGGACCTTGGAATTTTCTTTGTGTGCAAGACTTGTGTTTCTAAAAAGTAGTCCTTAGATCTTAGGGCGTTTCAATTGACTCTAGTCTGTAGAGGTAGAGAAGAACATTGTGGAAACCCAACCAGGGCTTGGGGTCAGTTCTGGTTAATGGTGACCCCAGAAGACACATGTTCCTCCTAAGGAGAGAGCTTCCACCCATCAAGCATATCTGGAGCTGAAAGCAGTTCCAGGCAGCTGGAAGGTCCTCTTCAAACTTGTGGCTGTGGCAAATGCCTACCATGGCCAAGGTTGGTGTGTGCCTTCCCTCCTGGGAGAGATGGAATAAATACTCAGTCCGCTTTGGGTGGGTTTTTGTAGCCAATATATACATTTACATTAGGGCTTTGTCAGCAGTTGAATCTTGCAGGGTTTGGGGTTTTGGTTTTGTTTTTTTGTTGCTGTTGTTTGGTTTGGTCTGGGTTTGGGTTTGTTTTCCTCCATCCATCTTTCAGGTCTGTTTTGGTGCTTGAACAGGACATGCCAAACTCTTAAAGTAAATGAAACTAAGTAACTTTGCAAGTTGTAAACTTAAAATCGTATTGACATTGTAGAAAATGTTCCTCTTTGTCCACTCTTTTAAGAAAAAACATAGAAAACTACTTCAGGAACCTTCTTCTCACCTGGTTTCTTCTACACCTTATGCATTTGAACGCTTTATTGTAGGATACTCCCAACTTTGGGGGGTTTTTGTTTGTTTTAAGAGAGAGGGGCGCTGAATTTTCCCCTATAAAATTACGGATTGGAGTAACGGGCAGTTATTACACCTGAAATTCCCTTTTTAATTATCCAGATTAAAGATAACTGTATCTCTTTGCAAATAAAAACTGAAGATGCAATCGGTCTTTGAAGTTTTGGCTTCTTTTTTCGTTGCTTTCCAGGGGGCTGCATTTTATACAAGCAAAACTAACCCAGGAGCTTTTGGGGAGCTGAGCAAGGAGGGGTGTGTAGAAGGTTAGAGAGGGTAGGAGGAAGGTACGTATTTAATGTTGGTTTGGAAAAAAGGGCCTCTGAATTGTTAACACTCCAGGATCAAGTAACGAAACCTTCCCAAACCTAGTAGAGCTGACAAACCAAACCAGAGCACCATCTGGAAATAATTCTCTGCTTCATTCTCTCTATTGCTAGTGTAATGAAATAAAAAAAAAAAAAAAAAATCCAATTCCTTGTAATTGTTACATTTTGTCATGCAAATGCGTTCTATACTTTGAAAAGGATCGTAAAGTTTTTGCTCTGATTTTTCATGCTTTGAAGGAAACCTCTGTGTCCTTGATGCTTTGGTCGAATAGAGGGGCGGCTTGCAGCAAGACATCAGATTTTCAAACCACTTTTATAAGAATAATGGCTTGTGGTTATGGACAGGTGGAAATTGGATGCAACTATATGAAAAAATATTGAATTAACATAAACAACTAGTGATTGCTATGTTTATCCAATAGAATGCCTTCATAAATTGGTTTAAACTTCTGTAATTATCATTCATCTTCAGATGATACGCTGGGATGTTTCTTGGCCGGCTGCTGCGTACTTGGGGAGGATTTGGTTAGCATTCCAATTTTCTGTAGTTTGATGCAAAGGTCACCACCTCGTAATTCTTAACATGTGGAACAGAGCTTATGCTGCAGTATGTTTTTTGTCCGGATAATTTATGTTTCTATTAGATAATGCTCGTACTGGAAACTTCCCTTTGTGGCTGAGAGGCGGAGGAGGGAGCAGGCGGGAGCCACGTCTGGCAGGTGGGGGCGAGGGACGCTGTAAAGACAGGGATGTCACCTGGAAATGTAGAAGACACAGGTGTGAATTGGTGGCGTCTACTTAGTAAAATTGTTATAATTGTCACATCATAATTTTTACTTAAAAAAATACATAGTGTAATCTGTAAATCCTCCATGGTAAGATACAGCTGCTTTATATTGCCGCTTATTCATTCATTTGCGAGTGTAGGGAGAAGCAGAAACACACCATATTGTTTAAAGCCCTGATTTAACGTGTGATGAGACGCTAGAGAAAGGACTTGGCCTTGCATGAAGCTGGGGCTTTCAGGATTTTCAGAGGATTTCGTTTTTCTTTTTAAGAAATTCGATATTCTGTGACTTCTTCCTAACCCTGAAATTCATGCCATTACTTCGTCTTACTGCGCTTTATCATATCTATTTTAGGATGGACATCACTTGTTGGAATCTTTTGAACTTTTATATCGCCTGATGCTTTTGATTTTGTAACCTTAGCCTTGTGTTAGTGTCCTTGTTATATTTCACAGTGAAAAGATGTAGAAAGAATTGAAGTCGAGCTGGGGAGGGGAGACAGGAGCGTTCAGCTGTTTTCAGCGTCGGTCTGTCTGTTCCCGGTGTCTCTGTGTAGCAAAAACTGTGCTGTGAAAAAACACATTTTAAATTGTGCCGTGGAAAGCTTTTGGAAATTTAAATACAGATTACATGCCAAAACAGGGCAGTCAAGTTAATTTGTGGGTATCAGCAACTTATTAATCTATTAAACTTAACATTTATTTATTACTTTGTTAAGATAAATTTTCACTATCGGCATAATGAAAATTTTCCTGTCCAATAAATCTCCCCCCACCTTCTGACTGTCAAATACTGATACCAGCATAGTAACTGTGTCTGACAACAGGAATATTTATTCCCTGAGTAGCATTAATCTACTTCAGTTCTGTCTACATTCAAAGTAACATTAATGCTTTTCTTTCTCCTTGCTGTCTGAACTCGCTAATCCTGATACCAAAGTGGATTACAGTGTCATTTCCCTGGGTTCAGGCAGATGTGCAACACATAGATAATTGCACAGAAAAGCAAAAGAAAGGGAATTTCTTTAGTTTCCTGAGCTGGAGGTGGTCTCTATACAGACTTAAATCCTTAATTCAATTTCAGGTTTGCCACTCAGTCCTGCTGGGCTTGTGCACCCGATGAGGCTCGGCAAACTTGTGGCTTCATCCTCGGTTTTAACATCTGGTGCTTCCACCAGAGAGATATTTTGATGCCTTTTCAGCACGATTCATCATGTATTCTTAAAGAGGGGAATTATTATATAATGCTTCAAAAGAATTGCAGGTTTTAGTAGAATCCTGTTAGTTCGAATGCAGCAGCATGGAGCGAGTACAGGCTGTTCATTGACATCTTCTATTCCTGAACTTGATAGAATTTAACAAATGAAAACCTGGCTGATTTACTGAAAATGAAATAAAAAACTGTTTTGAGGAAGAAGCTAATATTAAACATTCTAATTTGAAAACCCCTTTGACTGATAAATATTTTATGTGCACTGAAGCATCCTCAAAAAATTAAATATGAATGAATGGTAGGGAACCTTGCAGTTCTATGAAACATTGAGATTTTATAATTTCAAGTGCAAATGTCTGCCTAGGGATTCTTGATTATTTTTAATGAAGATGACACTACACATCAGCATGAGTGCTTCTTAAATAAGAGAGTTCATATAAGCAGTATCTTCTGAAGGAAATCGCAGCAGAGATTTATTTTGAGTAAATAAGCAGCCTTTTCTCCAGAGGTTCCAAAATATTTTATTTAGACAAAGTTAAACATGAATCAAGATTTTAAAAAGGTCAAATAATTCTCTTCTGTTTTGAATCAGAAATTGTTTTAATTATGTTTATTTACCGGGAGCAGTGGAACTCACTTCGTAGTTTGTAAATGTTTTCTAAAAAGCAGCCTGTAATAATATTTACAGAAAGAATGAAAAATAGTAATTCCCTCTGTCATTGTTTTAATTTTAACAATGTGTGTACACATGAGTCCCTTTTTGATCTTTTTAATAGGTACAACCCAACTGGCAATGACGTCATGTCATAAGAGGAATTAATACTGCCATTATCAATTTCCTGGGTTGTTTTTTTTCTTCTGAAAAGTTTGTTCCCTCCAGTTTAAATTCCTTTTTTACCTTGGAAATCAGCTCTGAAATTCTGTTGTCTGCTCTGTTCCTCCTGTCCTCGCCATATGGTGCGATGGTGACCATAAATCACAAGATTGTGTGGGTGTGCAGGGTCTCCAGGACTGTGCTTGTAGGTTTGTAGCAATTATCTTGTGTGTTTACTGTATGGTTTTTTAGGTTGCAAAACGTAAATCTGATGTCAGTCAATTCTAGATTTTAATTCTCTCCTCTAGAGCCGGGACAGTGCAGTTCTCAGTCAGCCTGTTCTCCTCGTCTTTGGGCTTGGATGGTTGTGTTGGGGGTAAAACCAACTCAAAATAGAGGGAAAACCTATTTTCAAAAAAGTCTTAAAAAATAATTATCTAGGCTGTTTCTAAGCATCCCAAAAGTGGTTTTCTTTTTCCTATTTCCTCTTTGCTTTGCAGCTCTCTTGCATTGTGATTTTTTTCTTACAGGTTTTCCTATATTTTCAGTAATGATATTGGCCACGTTAAAAGTCCGGTCTGAGAAACGCATGGTTTTTGCAGCCAGAGTTGGAGGTCTGGCTGGTAAATCCTATGACAAGATTGCGTATTGATACAGCCCCTTAAACACTTGATGTTTTTCTAAATATCAAGAAATAGACTTCAACTAGTGTGGAACGACTGGCAGTCGAGGATAACTCGGGTAAAGCGGTTGATGGCGTGTATATTTTACACTCCCAGAGAGGCAGGAAAAGGATAGTTCAGATGAGGATGATCACAGACTCGTTATTTCATGACTAGGTACCGTAATGATCCTTTTCTATATTACTAGTGACATCATGTGAGGGTGCTTTACGGTTTTGGCCCATTAACCTTGTGATTTGTGTGGAAAACCAAGATGCTTTTCCATCTTGACCACCAAAACCAGTGAGTTACGGAAGGTAGCTCCTCGCAGCAGGTAATGGAGCAGGGTGGATGGAAGGTGGATGGTTTAGTTTTCCTTTTTCTGACAAATGATTAGGTTGAACATGAAGGATATTTGTCTGCAGAGTGTTGGTGCGGGACAGCGTGGTGGTGCTGGGAGGGGATGCGAGAGCCTCCTGCGCAGCATCTTCTGGATCTTCTTGGGCTCTTCTGTCCCCCAGAGCTGGGTGATACCGCTGTGCTGGCACCTGGGTGGGCCCACAGTAAACTCATTAAACAATCTGCAGAAGCCGATGAATGTTCAGTTAAAGGATCCCAGGTTTTCTTAGCAAAAGAATGTGCTTTTTTCTCTTTTGGTAATCTCTTAAAGAAACCCAACCAACCAAAAAAACCACCCCACTAAGGCCTTTGCAACCTGCAGTGTTCTTGCTCCTTTTCTCAGTGTTTTCACAAAGAAATGGAACATTAGAAATAAATAAGGGTGTTTTCAAAGGGCCAAGGGAGCAGAGTTATTGAATACTGTCATTCCTTTAAGATCAGAGGAGGAATTCAGGAAATGGAGAACAGGTGATGCTACTCCATCTACAGCATGTGGGTCTGCAAACTCAAGTATAAATTTGAAGAATAAGTCTTTATGTATCTTCTTTTAAAAGAATTACATCTCTTCTGTGAGTGAAAAGGAATCAGTTTGAGAAATAAATATTTGGTTTACCTTCAATATCTGTGTAATACTTTTTGTTCAATGTCACATGGGCATGTATTTGGTGCTCTCATCAAATGATCAACCTTCCTTATCCTACAGTGAGTATATTTTGCAAAGTCTTCTTAAAAATAACTGCTTACAGGAGATCATAGTAGTGCAGGTCTGGAAGTAGCGGGTTTCTCTCTTGATAACTCCAGGGTAACCAGTGGGAGATCTGGGACGGCCCCAGCAGAAAACTCCTCCTGCAGTGACTCTGAGGATGTTCAGCTTTAATGTGAAACCGCAGGAATCTGACCACATGGGGAGGAGTATCCCCTGTGCTGGAATAGCTGCAAAAGGAGATTCCACTGACTGAGGAAAAGGTGCTTATGTTGGAAACTAAAAAACATCCTGCATTGTAACCTGAGGTGTCATCTTTGGACGGATGAAGGATTAGAGACTTTTTTTTTGGAGGGGAGTTCCTACAAATTTCAACTGCTAATTTGTAGCATCCATTTTCAAACATAGAAGTCATTCCAATGTTGTTCATCTCAGCATTGTTAATCAGCAGCTCATCAGAAGAGTGCATACCCTGAGTTTGAAATTGAGGTTCAGTCTAATTTCATGCTACTTAGTATTTGAAAGATAAATATATTTATAACAATTTCAGCAAAACTAATTTTTAGAGGGCTGAGGTGATTATTTTTAGTTAGGAAATACTGTAGACTGTTCAACTATAGTGATTGACACTATTGTTTTCATGGTGTGTATTATTGTATTTATTTAAGGTGATCAATACTGGTTTTCCAATATCCAAATAATTAGAGCAGCAGATTAGAAATCCTGTTTTGTGTTCTGATTTTTTCATCAGTCATTGATGCAACTTAGTCTTCTTTTCTTGAAATATGATTTATGTTAAAGTTATGGCAAGAGAAACAAGCAGAGCTGAGGTTGTTTTTATATTTTGGAGCCCTGATTAAATGACTCCCTGAATAATGACAACATTGTCAGGGAGTCTTGGAGACCACTATAGTGTCTTCAAAAATTTGTGCTTTATATCAAATCATGGAGTCTGTTTAACTGAAATAATTGGGCATACCTGATAGCCCCCACCTGGACACTGCTAATGTTGAGGGAACTGGAACTGTCTGGTGTTCTTCATATGGAGAAGCAGACACATAGTTGATATGTAGGATGTCTATATTGGGGAGACCTGGTACAGACATGGAGAAGGGAGATATGCCATCTCTCTCCTTTTTTTTATTAGGAAGACTTCATTTGGAAAAACAAAGTGAGACCACTAAAAAGCAGAATATAAAGAAACTCTTTTGCTTGGTGCCAAGCACACCTCGGTCTGGGGCAGGTCCCTCTGGCCCCAGCTCTCTCCATCTCAGCAGCTGCCTTGGTGGCATCATCCCATCTCCTGGGACTAGCGGTCAAGGACCCCACAGCCTTGGCTTGCAGCCTCTTCAGTCTGTAAAACAATGAGGGTGCAAGATAAAGGACTCTGCTTTCCAAAACATCTGATGGGTTTTTGCTCCCGAAGGCTGGATGTAGAAATTCTGGTGGGGTGGCTTGGCAGGAATGCTACGGAAAACGCTGAGGCGAGTCTTGCTCTTCTTCAACGCCTTCCCTCATTAAATCTGGAGCTTTCTCTCCTTTTTCTGGGCTGGAATCTACACTGCTCTTGATTAACACTGGAGGTTTTGTTTGAGTTTTGGTTGTTGGTTTTGTTGTGTGTTGCTTTTTTTTTTACTCCCCCCTCTTTCATGTAAATGATGTCTTGCTATTTTGCTTGCTTTTTTTCTTTTTTAATTAGAAGAATAAATGCTTGCATTCATGCACAAATTGCTTTGAAGTGCTGTAGGAATTCAATTCATGAGCTTCCCCTTAGTCTTAATCTTTTTTTTTTCTTTTTTTTTTGGGGGGGGGAACCGATAACATCTAATGGCTCTGCTCTTTCCAGAAGATTACATTTCTTTTCTCTGGGTTGCTCTACGTCCTTCTGTGTCCCGAGATAACAAGTTGAACACGAGGAGGAAGAACTGTTAATGGGCCAGCTCCCATTCCAGGTTTTGTTTTGTTGGAGGGGTGACTCATGCTGGACCACAGCTCTATGAAAGAATGAGGGAAAATTAGTCCCGGGGACTAATTGACCTCCGTCCGGCATGAGCCAGCTGAAGGTGGGTTGCTGGATGCCATGGGCCAGTTCTGCTCCTGTGACCACTGTCCTGCAGGACGTGGGGATTATCGTTGACCCTGGATGAGCACTAACAATTCACTTGGAAAAGTGGTTTAGCAGTTTCTTCCAGAGATTGTCTTCTTTGCTTTACTGACCGAGCAATTATTTGCTACTTTGCATCTGTACGTTATTTTTTAGGGGTCCAGGATAAAGCGCTTACTTCTGTAGATCTGCTCAATCTTGTTGGTAGCGTCAGATGGTCTTCTGGCTCACAAAACATGACAGGGAGAAGTTCTCAGGTAATTAGTCCAGTAGTGTGCTTGCTCCCTGACTTCATTCCACCCCTGTTTTGGAAGCAAGAGGAGAAATATCCTATTTCCAGTGCTGGTTGTTGGGTAATTCTTTTTTCATTAGCGGCTACGTATGGTGAAATGTTTCGTAAAGCTCAGAGAGAGCACCAGGGGATTTCAAATTTCAAGGTCAGACAGAGTCCAAATTAAAGTAACTCTTTGCTTTTGTAAGCATCTGGTGATTGACCCACAGTTTTAGTGGGGGGGGTCACAGCTCTGGGACTCTCAGAGAGACAGAGAGCAGCTGAGATGGGACGGCACCTCCTAAGGTCCTTGTTCCCAGCTCGTCTGGGTCACCCGCCCCCTTGGCTTTGGGTACCTCTGAAGATGGGACTCCCCAAGCCCCTGGATGCAGCTCTTCCAGGAGCACATGGTGTTCACTGGCATGCGATCATGCAAGCGTAGGGAGAGCTTTGCACGGGTAACGTGCGTGTTCCTGCACATGTGCTTCGCTGCCCTGGATGCACTTCTGTTCATAGGGAAACGCGGATCCTTTCACTGTCTGTACTCCTTTGGCTCCCACAGCCGCTGCATAAACCAGGTGGGATATAGCCCAGAAATTACTTCTTTTGGAGCCATAAAATATGCTGA
>JAOXNO010000004.1:32540302-32555292 GCA_028565335.1 Limnodromus scolopaceus
CTGGCCTTGAACCCCTCCAGGGATGGGGCAGCCACAGCTTCTCTGGCCAACCTGGGCCAGGCTCTCACCACCCTCACTCACACCAAAGAAGTTCTTCCTCACAGTAAAGAATTTCTTTTTAATATCTAATCTAAATCTCTCAAGTTTTACGTCTTTTTTTTTTTTGTTGTTGTTGATATGTTGGTGAAATACTGTAAATAAAAAATGAATAAATGAAAATCGGATGTCCAAATTACAACCCCATAAAAGAAATTTGCCTGGAAAGGCATCTGGCTGTTGGCGAGGCTGGGGGTTGGTTTATGTTGTGCCCAAGGCTGGATGTGCATGGGCAGTGATGGTGCAGAGGAGACACGTGCCACGCTTCGCATGATGCTGGAGCCCACTGTCCACCCTCGGGAGGCTTTGGCTTCCCTCTGAGCATGTAGAAGTGGGTGCTTGTGTGCAGAGGGACCACGAAAAAGCTAATTATCACCTGAGTTTAAAAGTTTAAATCCAAAAACTTCCCAACATCTTAAAAAAAAAAAAAGGCTTCACTGGCTTTGACATCGCACTGGGGTAACGTTTTTCGTGAGTATTTCTGGGTGGTCCGTGCACCACGAAAGGGCCATGTGGGCTAGATTATCCGTATCAGATGGCTTTTGAAAGCTAAAAGTGTTTTTGGGAAACCAAGAAACTGGATTAAAACTTCTTTGAAGTCTCGACTATCGATTCTCCACTTCGGAAAAGACGCTGCTTGTTTCCCAGCCACAGATGTACGTATTCACCCTAAGTAGATATAAATAACTGTCTAAACACTGTAGGTAGTGTGATGAATTCGGAGCTGTCAGAGGAGAAAAACGAGGCCCCGGTGAAGCATAATTACTGTGGTTAAAAGCTCAACGGTGAAGTGGATGGAAGAATAATTGAGCACTTCTGTTTCATTAATAACCAGGTCTTTTAGCCCTAATGAATCATGAGCAATATAACCGGAGTTTTATGAGTAAGAGTAGTACATCGAAGGGGATCGTCTTGAGCAAATGCAAACAAATGTAAGCAAATTAAATCCCCTGTCGCTCATTCCTGGTTTTGTCATTCATTAACATTTTCTTAGCAACTGATACCCCAAGGCAATTAATTAGGGTTTTATGTCAGCTGGGATTTTTTTCTTGCAGACCACTGGATTGTTGTGGGGGATGTCTTTTTTTATATATACAAAACTGTGTAAATAATGACTTTTGGTTTGTTGTGAAAGTGAAGAGCTACAGCTGTTGGCCTTCAGGCCCAACTCTTTCATACTCTTGGCTTTCTTCATGGCACACAAGGAGTGGTTTACCTTTTGCCATTAAACTTTTAAAGTTTACAGTTACAGAATTACTGTTGTATGTAACAGATAAAACCTTTTTTGCCTTGAATAGGTTATTAAAAAATTGGATGGCGGTTGCCAAACATAAATTGGATTCCTTTCCTGTAAATTCTTTCAATATTAGAGAACTTGAGTACAATATGAAAATTGAGTGGTGTGAACTAGTGTTATAATTAAAGTGGAAAACGATCAGTTTTATTTGGGGGAAAAAAATCTAGATTAGCTGTTTTCAAGGATGTCAGTGTCTGTTCAGCGTCTTGCCAGACACCTGGGTTTTGAAGGATAGAGAATATGAAACTGGGCTTCTAGGAGGAGAGAGGACAGTGAGAGAGTCTTGAGCAGGAGTGTATTTACCAGCTTCATGCAGAAAAGTCTTGATGCGCTGAACTTCGGCAGAGAAACTGGGGCACAGCGGCACCGATGTCTCTGCAGAGAGAAATTCGTAATCACTTCTGTCTGTCCATGCATCCCGGGGAAAGAAGCAGTAGCAAGTAAAGTAATTAAATGAATTAGTTGAGATGGTTCAATTGTAAATGTGCACATGGCAGCTGAAAATCACCTTGCTGGAATATTCCTGGGAATATTCACTCCTGTTTGAAGGCTGGGAAGGAGAGGGACGGAGGGAGGATTTTAATTCAGAATAAGTGAATGCACAAGCCGTTAGATGTGCCTTTTGTCGTGAGTTTTTTCCTTCTTTAATGTGTCCTTCTCTCCATGTAACTCCTGTGTTGAGAGCTTGAAGACTGTCATTCCTCTTCCTCCTAGCTCAGCCAGAGCATAATTTTCATCCATAAAAATAGCAGTAATAATCTAGAGAATCAGTTTTGTATAAATCTGTTAGGAGCTGCTCAGGAATTGAAGGAAGTTGGTTGGGAGGTTCAGGAACAGAACTGTGAGGCAAAACACTGGCTTTTACAGGTTTGCAGTTTTGTTTCTAATAGAACCAGGTTACCAAAAGTATTTTTTTGAGAAATGGTTTATATATATACATTTATATATATAAAAAGAATCCCTGAAAGCTGAAATCTTTAATGACTTGTGATTAAGTACACAGTGTCTGCCACAAAAATGTTGTGGGGTAATACAAAGCATTCTTCTTGCAATACAATATATTTTTAATTCAGAAATGCTTATGTTTCAGAAGTTATAAAAGCTAAGACTCGATGATCTTAAGGGTCTTTTCCAACCTAAATGATTCTATGAATCTACATCAAATAGTTACAAAAAAAATCAGAAATCAAATGTTACATTGCCTAATCTAAAATGAAGCACATATTTGTTGTCAATCTGCTAGAGAACTTTTTATCCAAATTTGAGAATGTTTTTTTCCGTGTCTTGACTACAAACTGACAGATCCACTGTTCAGAGTGTTGCTTTGCATTGCTCTTACACTCCTGATGGACGAAAATTATTTCTTACATTGATTTTGCTGTAATACTTGGGCAAATTTAGTGGAGAGTATGTTAGTCGTTGGAGTTAGAAAGATTAGAACTTTTGCACAAGTGGAACACAGCTGCTGAGGATTTTTCACCCTGGCAGGGCTCTCATTTTTTGAGATACTTTTAAATACATGAGTGAAGGACATGTGCTTGTTTGTTTGTGAAGGGTTCTTCTCTGATGACTATTATGGAAGTCGTGTTTATAGACAATATCAGCTTTAGTTGTGAAAATATGGTAAAGGATGGAAGTTGAATAGGACACAGGCACTCACTGAATTTGGGAGAGCTGTCTCTAAAAATTAAATAGCTGTTTTGCAAACGCTGTTGACTTTGTGGCCCATGGAGAGGAATAGATTGAGGCGAATAAAAATCCCAGGTGGCATTAGTACTATGGGTTTCTTTCATGGGATCGCGATGCTGTTGGGCTGCTGTCATCTTTTGGGTTTCTGGAGGACTTCCACACAGCCCCTGTAAAACCCTCAGTAGATAAGGCACCGCTTTTTCTAAGTCTGCATTCCAAACCAGACCTCTCTTAGTTTGGTTTTGGGTTTTTGCTTCCTCTTTTACCAACTGCCAGGTGATAGGATTACATCCAGAGCCGTAGCCATTCCTTCTTCTTCCTCATTTCTCTTTGCCAGTTGACTTGTATTTGGTTAGTTGTGGGGTTTTTAATAAGTTGTGGGACAGAACATGGCTGTCTCCACTGCGTTTTGTTCTCTGCATGTCCCTTGCTAAGGCCAGCACCTCATCAGACACCAGTTACGCACAAGAACTTCTCTGTGTCTTCAGGGAATCTATTTGTTATAAAAATAATGATACATGACTTTAAGGAGCCCCTTTGCAGTTGTGCTAATGAAAGGACTCCTCATCACCTGTTTTCTTTTACTAATTTTTTTACCAAAATGGGATTTTTTTCTAAAAGTAAGCTGTGCCTCAGCCTGGTAGGACAGGCTCACTGCAGAAACGCTTGTGCTGGTGGAGGACATGGGCCATCAAAGGCCCACCTTGCTTTATGGTGCTGGTACCTGTGAGACAGATGAACGCATTTGGTCCCCCTGTCACCAAACTAGAAGAAAGTTTCTTCTCGTGGTGGGAGGAAGGATGCTCTTGGCTGCTGTCCTGCTGTCTTGCCGTGTTGGGCATCAGTGGTTGGTCCCCATGGCTGACAGCTTTGGCTCTCACGCTGGTCCAGAGCCAGATTCCTGTGAAAACACCATGGAGAAACCAAATATTGTTCTCCTGAGTAATGCTCTTCACAGAAACAGGGTCTTGCCGTGTCTGCCCTGGGTGCTGCTCTGCCTGCTCTGGTTTCGTGGAAGCGGTAAGAGGAAGCTCTGCGCTTGCTGTAATCGCTCTTCTCTTGACCGGGGAGGGGCAGGGCGGTCAGGTGTGGCTGGCATGTAGGTGTGCTGGGCTTGAGGTTGGTTTGGGTTCTTTTGTTTGGTTGGGTTTGGACTGGGCAAAGAGCTCTTCAGCTCTTTTGAGAGGAAATACATCTGCGTGCTGAAAAATCTGGATTTCGCTGTTGAGCGTGACATCTCCCTGGCTAAAAAGAGTGATATACTCATGCTATGTTGAATTTTATGTCTATTAATTGCGAGCCTCATGATAAAAGGCGATGCATACGGTGTTTAATGGATTTCCAGAACGACTTTCAGGAAATGTGGCCCTTTCTCTGGTTTTTGTTGTGCACCATGTTTGACATCTTCCTTGGAGGAAACCTTGGGAAACCTTGCAAACGTCACTGGCCAGTGGAAAACCTCATATGAGAGCTGGTCTCTGAGTAAACACACGTTGGAAAGTAGTTTCCTGCATCCTGATTGAGTGCTCAGGAGTCTATTTTCAGTGTCACCCCGAGGAGCAGGAATGGCTTGAATCTGTTAAAGCAGAGGTGGGGGAAGAAGCTAATGGCGATTCCACAATCCTTTTTGGAGCCACGTCCCTGCTGACCCCTGTGCTCTTGGGTTTGTATAGATGCAGTGGTTTCTTCAAGACCCAAGCAGGTTAGGAATAAATATGTTAAAAAATGTTCTAGAATAGGAATTTGTGGAACCACAGTAGTATTAAGTTGTGATACAGGGGGAGGAGAGCCTGCTGGATGCTGGAGAAAGGTACTTTTGTTCCAGATTCTTCTGGTTCACAGAGGGGCTTTAAAAATAAAAATACTAACCAAACTCTTCAATGTGTAAGCAATACTTTTTGAGGAGCCTGTGTTAAATCTCTGGCTGTGAGTCTGTTACAGCATCCATGCCTGTCAACCTCATTGGTACCTATTTTATATACAGTCTTGAAAACATTAAAAATACCTCGGCTTTCAAGATAGAGCCAGAAATAAAACCTAACCTTGGAGCTCTGCTTTCCCTCAGTGCTCCCTGAAAAGGGAAGACTTCAGAGCTGTGGAGCTTTGAGTGGAATGAAGCCTTAAATAAAAAAAAAAAGAAAAAGCTCGAGGGAACTATGCAAATGAGGAAAATGTCTCTGGGAAAATTAGAGAAACTCACTGATGTTGTGATGAAAGGTTGTCAGTGGAGATGGTGACAATTGAAGTGCATTACCCATGGGTGCTGCCGTAATGGAAACAGGTGGTACCGTCCAACCTGTCTGCAAACTGAAATGCTCTGGCTGCACGCCAGCTGCCACAAAACCAAAAAAAAAAAAAGGTATTAAAAAAAAAAAATAGAGCTAAGGGCTGCATTGTGTGGAGCGAGCACTCATTTCTTATTATTCGGTTCCTTAAAATTAAGGAGAAAATACAGAAATCGTAAGAAAAGAGGATAGGAATGCTGAGCAACCACCCCCCAGCTTTGTTTTTAAAATGGGGTGAAGAACACTCATTTTATGTCATTTTATGTCAATCTCAAGGTCTCCACATTTATTTCAGTCTCCATTAAAATGGGTGAATTTGAGCATTTCTGCAGGAGCAGGAAATGTCTGTCACGCTTGGTGCCTACCCAAGGGTATTCCTGAGCGTGGGATGTCAGCTGCCTCCCCCTTTTATGTGCCTAATTCAGGATACAGTTTTCCATTTTGCCTTAAAAATGTTGTAAATAATTATACGAGGATGGTTTCATAGTTCAAGGCTCTGTCTTTCATTATTTGTAGTCTCTTCCCATACCTTTGAGGTTCTGTAACCAGTGTGGGTCTCGCATCCATCACTATTCAACGGCTGTTCAGCGCTGGGCAGGTTAAAAAAAGCAGGGTATTACGTTAGGAAAAATAGTTGTCTTTTGGTTAAAGATTTTAGGTTTTTTTTTTAATTTATAAGAGCGAGAAGCTGGTTGAAGCCTGCAGCTTTTTATTCTGACAAGCTCCAGCAGCCGCGTGCATCACTTTGGGAAGTGAATAACGTTTCTGAGCTGAGGATGTGAGTGTGCACACACGGGCATGCGAGGCAGAGACGAGGAGCTAGGAAATATCTTTTTTTTTCTTGTTGTTTTAATCACTGGGAGCTGGAATGTCTGTTTGATGTTGCGGATTTTTACGCTCCAGTGAAGCCCAGCTATGAAAGAAAAATTAAGTTACTTTCGTTAGGCTTCATCTGGATTGTACTTCTCCATTTGATGAATTAGAACCGTTTGGATTTAGTAGTTTTTCAGGCGATTGCTGCGTTACCCTTAGGTTCTTCACATGATTTCTTCACTGTAATATATTTCAATGGCAAATTGCTTTTGGGTCATCTTGCCACTGGTGGCTTTTTGGAGTTAGCCGTTTTTAAAGCGGTTTGGATTGTCGGGAGTGTTCTCTTGCTGTCAGAGGGCAGTGTTTTTAGGGTTCTTCAGATTAGATAAACTCAGTTCTTCCAACCGTGCTTGTGTCCGGGGGCAGGGAATAGATGTCTGAAGCTCTGGGAGGCTTCAGGGCCCTCGCTGCTGACACTCACTCGACTCTGCCCCGACTAAAGCGCTGGATCCCATTTAATAAAAGTAACGTAATGACTTTGAGCCCTTCAGAGGCTTTTCAACAGGAGATACAGTTTAGGTACGAAGCATTTGCTTTTTATCAGCTTCTGAGGTACGGGCTCTTCTGAAAAACAGGTTTGTCAGATCTTCAGCCTCCGCACAGCAGGGGAAAATTCAAAGGCTGGGGGGTGCTTTTATCGTTCAACCTGGAAGGTGAAAACTCATCAACACTGAAACCTCATCTTGTACAGCATTCATTTATCAGAGAAAAGCCGTGATTCCAAATGAGAGTCCTTTGCTCTGATGCTCCGTGTTAGTTTTGTGGCAGCTAATGATGGTCGTGTGGTCCTTTTTTTTCGGCGAACTTAAGCTCTCTTCCCTTTTTGTGACTTCAGGTAGGGAAACTGAGAAAGAAGCATATAGATTCAAGGATCTGGTTTACAGAGTGCTTAAGCACAGGTTATTTCATTTGCCCGGACTGGGAGAGGAGCTTTGTGACCATGATACTTAAATGCTTCGATTTAGGAAATCTGGCTTGTGTATGTTTGAGACCGTCCAGAAAAATATGCTTTTTGGGCAAAAAGAAAGTTTACCAGAAAACAGAAAAGGAACTACCCTTTGGCTTATTATCTAACAACTGGGAGCAATTTAATAGTGTTGGATGCCTAACATGGTGGAGACCATTAGTAGTCCTCTGGTGCTTTGGCAATAAATCATTCTACAAAACTAATTAGGTGTAATTCTGCAAGTCATTTGAGCAAGGTCCTATTAAAACCTGTGCTCCAAGGAGACCTGTCGTTGAGCTGCAGCGTTTGCTGGGAACAATGGAGGCAAAGGTATTTCTGTTATCAGCGTGGGCCTCGTTACTCGCATAACGAAGTAAATCATGATAAAATGTCCTGTTAATAATAGTTAAGAACGGCGTTTGTCAGTCCAGGGGATCTGGAACAACCAACAGCGTTTCTCAGCACACAAATCTCAGCACTGTTAAATCATCCCCGTGGAGTTCGGAGTGTACAGGGAGCAGGAGAGACGAGTGGTAAGAATTAATGAGCAGCTTCAGCTCTGAAAAAAGTTTGCAGAAATGCAAAATGCACTATTTCTCCGTATCCAACACTGCAGGATAATGCTTAGAGATGATTCTCTTTCATTTGGGATGCATCTGGCAGATGATTAAGCATAACGCATAGGTTGGTGTGAAAAGGATACTGAATATGCCAGAGCAAATTTTGTGTGTGCCTGAGCCATTTCATTAATTTCTGACTTGGAATGAAAGACCGGGAGCAAAAGTCTCCATAAATGTTTCTCGTGAAACCTAATGCTTCCCAGTAACTGTGTTTACTGTCACATTTGCTCAAAGAACAGCCACAGTTTTCTCCTTTCCAATTTTCCTCTCCAAAGTCATTAGTCAGGCTCGTTGTGAAGTGCCTAATGAACTAGACACAAGCGAGCTCTTATCCGGCAGCAGAGGAGCTTCGCTAGGCCTGGGATGTGGCCCTTGGTGGCACCGTGTGCCTCCAGGGTGACTCAGATCTGCCTGGCACGGAGAGAGCCCCGAATCGCACACCATCAAACCCCGATGCAGAGCTCAGAAGTATTTGTTTGCAAAAATTCGTTGACTTGTTTGGGGTTTTTTTTAAATTTAATTTTATTTTAACAAAACATGAAAAGAGAAGGGCTATAATCCCCAATTTGCTATTTCTGAAGTTAGGCACTCTAGGGTTTTTGGTTTTTTTTTCTTTAAAGGCATGAGAATTGCTGGGGAGGGGTGACAGTCTGTTTGTTGTTGCTTTTTGAAAGGAGAGAAATGTGATTGTCTGCTCTTGGGAGTCATAGTCACACCTCAAAACTTTGTCCTGATTTATAAGTGGCTGCCTTCGTCACAGGGACCTCTGGCAACAAAAGGCATGTGGAAGAATTTCTCCTGTACAAGACAGTTGTCATTATTTTCATTCTGTTATAACATAATGTCAATTACAGATTTTTCATTTCGTTATTTGAAGTCTGTAGTTAAGCTGTTGTATTTTATGATGAGCCAGAGTGAGCTGCTAGATCGATTCCTTGGAAGATGCTCAGCTAAGAGACTGTGGTGCTCCCAGGAAAACAGCAGGAAATACAAAGAAAAAAAGCAAGAACTGGGATGGCTTATTTTGCTCAAATCGTGAAAGGTGTTGCGAAATACTTCCGTGACTCTACCTGTTGGAGAGCATCGGTGGTAAGCCAGTAGGTAGAGTCACACCAGGTGTCAGGTCTTAATGAAAGGGAAATTAGATATAATGGAAATTTTCACTTTTCATTCATGCCAAACCCAGTGTTCAAATACTCATTCCTAGATGGTAAATGTATTTTATCTTTCGGTATACACTTCTTTCTGTGGCCGGTATTACTAATTACTTGACTTCACAGTGCCTCAGCCACCAAAATAGAAGTACAATGAGCAAAGCTGACAACAGTTACCTTTAACACACCCAGTTTTTACTTTCCATTCAAGTTTGTTAATAAGGAATGTGGTAATAAAGAGAAACTGGCCTAATTCTCACTTTTCTTCTCCTTTTTTTTTTTTTTTCAGTTGGCAAAAAAAATTCGTGAGAAGTTTAACCGTTACTTGGATGTTGTGAACCGTAACAAGCAAGTGGTGGAAGCGTCGTATACTGCTCATCTCACGTCGCCCTTGACTGCGATCCAGGACTGCTGTACAATTCCCCCCTCGATGATGGAGTAAGTATTAAACTCTGAAATTGCTTACACTGTCATTTAGTATGTGAAGAAAAAAGGTGAAAATTTTTCTTTGCAAAATAACCTGTACTTTCTGCCACTTGATAATTCTGGAAAAGAGGGGGAGACTGTGCTCCAAAGGTGCTCCTTATCTTGTTGTCATATTCATTTACGTTTCTACTATGTATGTTTAATGAGGAGCTCTAAACAAGGACTGGGACTCAGCTCTGATGGACTGTAAAATGAAACAAAATGGGAAAAAAGTTTGTACAACCCTTAATTGCATGGAATAGTCTTTTATGCAAAACGAATCTGGCTTTGTCCAAGATATTTTTACACTGAGACACTGCTTATCCTGAATAACTCTTCTGAAGCTGGTCATGGGATGTGTTTTTTTTTCACCCCTTTGAAGTGCAGTAGCCAAAATCACGAGTTGGTCAGTACATCACATGCTAAAAACGATGCATTGCGGTTTAATCGAGTTGACATTCTGCTTTTTGATACACAGAGAGATTTACAGAAATAGAGTATGTTGCTTGGGAAGTGAATTAGTTCATTTTTAATTTGTTTTGCTTTTAAAATCAAGAGTTTTGAGTAGCCTAAATCCAATTTAATTGTCTTTAACCATGTTGTGTTATGCAGAGACTTCCTTGAGTTTCCTAATTGTAGGAAGGTGTGATAAAAGGTCTGATTTTTCCAATAACAGTGTAATAATTTCTTTGATACAATCAACATCTTAAGCACTTCTGTCTGTGCTAGAGAAGAACAAGAGTGACTTTCTCTCAGTTTATTATACAATGCAAACCTTGATTACAGAGTATATTTTGGTTGCTTATATCTCAGTCTGATTTCAAAACATTTTTTAGGGAGGAAGGTAATGTGGGTGATAAATATTAAAAGCATTTGCTGCAATTTAACTATAAGACAGCTCTTCTCTTCATGACAGTCTTCACCTTTTCTGAAGTATGCCATTAACCTTTGTTTACATAAAGACTTAAAGTATGTGCTGCGTTGAAATAGGTGGTATGAATCTGTGTCTTCCAAAATTACTCAGGGTGGAAGTCCTTTAGAATTGTCTTTACCTGCAGTGGACTTCCATAAGAATCCTTCACAGTAAGTGGTTTAAAAACCAAACAGGAGGTCACAGCTGGCAAAGCAGAGAGGTGAATATTCGATTTGCAGAGCTCCTCATTTGGGCTGTACAATATGATTCTCGTTATCTAGATTACTTGGCTTGATAATATTAAATATTGAGTGGTTACCAGTCTCCCAGGCTGCAGGACCTTCCAGATAGCACTTCAGCAAGACACGAGCGGGTATTTATGGTTAAAGAACGGTGGCTTATCAGAACACTACTGTCTTCTGGAAGTTGTCTGCAAGTCATACAAAGAAAGAATGTAAAACCATGTTTTTCTTGTGAAACTTAACTTCAGAGTTGTTATTGGTGCCGTGCTTTGTTAATTGCCCAATTGTCTAAACGCTTCTGTCCTCATTTTGGTTGCCATTTCTCCCCTTCAGCCTCTCCTGCTGCTCCTCTTCCATTTGCCTTCTCTATGGCATCTCCCATCTGGGAGATTCCCCATTTTGGTTAAAAATGTCAGGGGAAAAAAGCTAATGCAGATATCCAAGGTGGCATTATCAGGTCTTACGTTTGTCACAAGCCTGTAAAGGGGAAAGTAAAACAGTTCCCAGGGGCAGGAGGGGGTTGTTCCTGAAATGCCATGGGGCACCTCACGCCGTTCCCGTGCTCGGTGTCGACAGCTGCCTCAAAACCTGTCCTTGTCTTCCTGCCTCTCTGGGAAGGAGATTCATTTTTAGTAGAAATGCCCAGATGAGATAACTTTCTTTTTAAGCAGAAGCTTTCCATAAAAATTAAAAGATTGCTTGCTCGTTAGCATCCCAGTTTCTCTCCCTTGGTCACTTGTAGGCCTGGTTTGAAGGGAGGAAATGGTGAGCAGGGCAAGCAGGCAGGTGGATTGGAAAGCACCAGTATATTTTGAAGGCTACTGATTTACTTGAACTCTTCCACCTTTAATTCCTGGGCTAATTTGGTCCAGCTATGCACTTGTGAGAGGTTACGTTAGGTGTGCTTTTGGTGGTGACAGCTTATCCTTGATGCTTAAAAAATGTATGTTAGTGTTGGGCCAAGAGTGCTGGAGTTAGAGCAACACTAATTAGAATAGTTTGGTTTAGAGCATTTATTAGCTGCTGCTATAGAAAAGGTCACATTGAAAAATACCCAGATTTGTCTGTGGTATTTGCTGTTTTGAGGAGATACTTTGCTTTAGATTGTACCTTGAAAATACATGTGTCCTTAGGGCTATGGTTTTTCTTTTAGGAGGATTGTGAAATATTTGTGTTCCAACTGGTTAATTCTGTGTTGTATTCTTCTTGGTGTAGGGAGGTGTTTCATCATGTGGCCTCTTTGTGTGAGTAAACATGAGGTGCAGGAACAGTGTCAGAAGCACATTATCTCCAGGGTATATTTTTAAGGTAGATTTGAAGGCTTGTCCCACAGTATTTAAGGTTGTTTATCACACGGTGTTCAGCCTTTAAAAGCACAATGACATTTCCACATGCAGGCACTTCACATTGTCAAGCGATTCCTCCATCAGCATTTGACACCGCTCTCTTGCTCGGTGACATTGCTTTGGGAATGGGTTTGTGTTGGAAAAATTGTCTGGGAAGGTATTTACACTGTCTGTGTAAAGTAGAGATGATGAACTGTTGTGGAGAGAGGGGATTTATTTTGAGGGTTTTTTAATGTCTTGGTATCTTTATTGAGTTTATATTTGTTGTTAGCATTAACAAAATTAGCCATGGTTGGCCTTGTATTTGCTTGTATTTATCTTGAAAAGCCGAGCATTGGCTTAGAAGGCAGTTGCTGTGTTGCTTGAGATAAACTGTGAGAATACCACACCTGGGGAGTATAAATAAATGATAGGAAACAGGACTAAGAAAGCACGAACTGGGATAGAAACTGAACATAGCATTTAAATTACTCATTTAGTTGAGTAGTGAGATGTGCCAAGGAAAACAATATTTATTTTATTGCCATTATGTGGTGTTGGCTTTTACAGTGAAGAGCCCAAAGTTTCCCAAAGAGTACGTTTCCATGTGACTGTGATTCCAGTCCGTAGCAACTAGTTCTGAATTCAGATTAACAGCCTGGCTGTGCTTTCGGTTGCTATATTGTACCCAACATCTACTGGCCTAACCGGTGCTAAGTACTCAAAGTCATGTATTTTTTCTCCCCACCAAGGTAGGTTTGTGCAATGGAACTGCCTTGGTTTGGAAAGTGGGGGAAAATAAATAAATTAGAATATGCAAAATCAACTTGATGAAGCAGCGCAGTTGGTGGCTATTGAGTGGTTTTGGCGAGGGACTTTTCCAAGGGATTTTTTTTAATTCAACAAACATTTAATCATATGCTTGTGCTCATCTGGTTTACCAAAGCATTTAAACATGTGCTTGTGTCAATGGAAGTTAATCATAGACTTAAGTATATACGCAGGTACTGCTGAGTAGAGGTGGACTGCTAAATCGGAGCGACAGAGCAGAGCTTTTGTGCTTTTCTTTAGTTTTTGCTGTTCCTTGCTTCAGATACAGCTGTTTGCATTTTCAGTTCTTGCTTACTCAAGGGTTGGAAATGCAAAAAACCATGATGGCAATGGAGGGAGAGACAACAGTTGAGAAGAGCAATCACAGAGCACAGCTTTCAGACAAGCTCTGAAGAAGATGGTACGAAGACCCCATCTCTGCCCGACCATGTGGGCGATATTTATGTCCGTGGAGTCAGAGCCTGGAGCCTTGCTCCTTTTCCCAGGGCTGTGCCACGTCGAGGAAGCACCCGCAGCAGCTGAGAAGAGGCAGCCCATGGCATCCCTCCAACCAGACAGAGTTAATACGGATAAAGTGCTCCGGGCTCTTAGCAGAACGGATGAGTAAACTGATGGGAGATAAGGAAAATGGATGTCAAGTGTCACGCGTCTTCTAATCCTTGAAGAAATCCCTGCTGGAAAAAGAAGGCTTTGTGTTTCCTCACCAATAAAAGCTGCTGAAGAAGCCATGAGAAACAGAGTTCATTCTGTCTCCAGACATTCCCTATCATGATTGGGAATTGGGTGGTTATTTACCAGACAGTGTTTTAATTTAAGTATCTTCCTTCTTAAGAGGATAAATACCTTTGTGTACAAGACCATGTCTCCTGTTTGTCATGCCTGAGGTGCTTCATTCCCCAGAAAGCCCTCCTTAGGTTGTTGGGAAGTCTTGTAACTGAAGTGGCCTGATGTGCAGGGGGTGCAGATGGGGCTATAGCACAGTGTCAGCAGGAAGGCAGGGGAAAGAATTAATAATGTTTATTTATCAGAAGTTCTGAGCACCTGCAGCTTCCCCGCATCTTCAGTGGGAATTTACAGGGTACATGTCACTTGTGAAAAGCATCTAAGTAGGGACTTAAGAAATGAGTTTTGGGAAACAGGTTTGGAAGCATTAGGTTTGGTGGGGTTGTAACTTCACAAGTCTGCGTGGTCAGACTTGACAATGACAACTGAAATAATAACTTTCTTCATAGAGATAGTGTTGGACTGGAGGGCAACTTGTAGATCAAATAGGTGGTTTATATTGAATATTTGCAGATAAAAGAAAATCAAAGTCTTTCCACACAGAAAGAAAGAATATGTCTGATAATTTGTGTAATATTTGAGTATTCAAAATGCCTTTTTCAGGAGAAGCTATGATTGCTGCTAGCTGGCTCTTGTAGGAAACTTTCAGAAATAGCTTTCTGTAGTTCCTCTTTTGCCTGGTAAGTGAAGGTGATAGTCGCACGGTAAGTACATGTGAAGATGCAGTTGCAAGTATGTACTTTACAGAACTGGTGCCATAGAGTACACTCCAGTGGTTTTCTTGACATAGCAAAGCCCTGCTTATCTGCAGTAAGATCACCTTCCAAAAATAAAAAGAGGCTCTAACTTCTTATTCAAGGTGTATTTGTGAGGAAACACCCAGCTGCCTGTGCAGCTTCTCTAACAAAAAAACAGAGATGATGCTTTTAAAGGGAGTCAAAAACTCTTCCCTAACCCAATCTCGATCCCCCTCCGCTCCTGCCCAGTTTTAAGATCCATTGCACTCTGCTGTGCTGCAACATTTCACGTCCTCGTGTGTCTGTGAGGTAAGGTGGGAAATGGTTTCCTTGAGTCCCCTGCAACTGGGACCTGAGTGGGGAGAGAAGGGCAGAGTCGTAACATGGGGAGGGTGCCTCACATGATGCCACCTGCAGATGGAACATGAATACACACGTGTGCTGGTGGAAACATCTGTCTTTCTCTGTGCTTCAACCCAGGAGGACTGAGATGAATTTCACTGCTGGCTTTTATGGAAAGTTGTCACAGGTCTCCAAAAAATGTATGTTTAGAGGCACATTGCCATTCATTAATGCTCTTGCTTCTGCTGCTCACAGATCACACAATCATAGCATGGTTTGGGTTGGAAGGGAGCTTGAAGACCATCCAGTTCCACCCCCTCTGCCCTGGGCAGGGACACCTCCCACCACACCAGGTTGCTCCAAGCCCCCTCCAACCTGGCCTTGAACCCCTC
>JAOXNO010000004.1:32561809-32574337 GCA_028565335.1 Limnodromus scolopaceus
GCAACCTGCTCTGGGTGGACCTGCTTTGGCAGGGAGTTGGACTAGATGATCTCCAGAGGTCCTTTCCAATCCCATATAATTCTGTGATTAGAATGGCACTGGGTGGGTGGTGCATAGATCTAAGACAGCGATTGATGTGCCGTTAATATTAATTAAGTTGGTTGGTATCTTTTGATGTAGCTTTTTTGGGGTGAAATTTCCTGGTTTAGTCTGGACAGTTTCTCTCCAAGACTTGTTTCCTACCAGCTTTCATGGCAGAAAGGCAGGTCAAGGGTCTTCATCCACAAGGGGATGTTACACAGTCCTCACTTGTGGTTTTATTGTCATTTCTTTGGAACAGGTTGATGGTACAAAAATTCTTTGATGGGAAGTAAATAGCTTTTTGAAGTACTAGAAAAATCACACCGTAAGTCAAATGTCATCAAAATGTTCAAGGTCACGAAAATGTTAAGAAATAAAATTGGCCTGTGTAAATGATACAAAACTGCGTTGAAGTCCTTGAAGGCTTCAGAAGTGTTTCCAGTTATTTATAACCCTTTAAAAGCCTTTATATTTAAATTTTCTTATGGCATTGGTTTAATTATATTTTATTGTCATTAGATCTATGCACTGGAATACTTTTTGCATTAGAGTTTTGAATGTATTTGAATTACTTAACCTAACCAAAATGTCACAGAACCTCAAGTTCCTTCCACTATTTGAATGCAAATCCTCAAGTTTGGGTACAGAAAACAGGTTTACCATTGCTCTACTAGGTCTTTTTCGTAAAGACACAAAGAGGAGATCCTCCTCATGCAAGACGCTTGGAATAAATCCTTTAAAGGGAAAGATGAAATAATAGTCCTGGGGAAAGAGTCTCGAGCAAGAAAAAGTTTGGTTTCACAACAGGAGAAAACACTTCTGATGGCATCTCTGGATGCTACACGTTTCCCAAGCTGGAGCACTCTCTTGTAATCCCATCTTTCAAGGAATATTGTGAAGGAGAAAGCCACATATCATTGTAGAGAGCGGACACAATCCAGCCGTGATGACCTTATCCCCCGCCTAGTTTTGGGTTTCACAGTTTTTCTTGGACCCTTAAAATACATATAATGTTGGAGTTTCCAAAATAATTATTGAAATCACGAAAAGATGCGTTTCTGTTGTGAATGCTGTGTAGGTTTAATAGGTGGCGGTAGATTCCTAATCCTGCTGTTGTCATTTCAGATTTGATGGAAATTTTAACACCAACGTTTCTAGAACTATCAGCTGCGACAGACTGTCTACCACTGTCAACAGCAGAGCCTTCAATCCTGGACGAGACTTAAATTCTGGTACGTAGTATAGTTTTGGGTATTTTCCTTCTGTTGTAGAGCTGGGGTTTTTTCCCATTAAACTTTAACATTTCCTTGGCATAGAGAATTAGCATTGATTGCCATAGCAACAAGCTTTTATTTCTCCTTGGAACTGTCACACTGCTCTTAATTTGAGATTTCATGATTGAAAGATGATACCTAAAGTAATGCCTTTAGTCTAAGTACTTTATAAAAATGTCATGAAGATTTTATTCCACCCTACCATGGATAATTTTGTTGTGGTTTATGCACTTTTTATTTCTTTTTATTGCTTTTTTCCAAGGCATTTTCTTTCCTAGGCCTGTCTGCTTTGGCATCAGTAGTGTCAGCTGCAAAGAAGTTTCTCTGATCTTCTTGGCTGAATTCAGCTAATGTGAGGCTGCCTTTGCAGTGATATGCAAAAGCTATGAAATATAAGGCCATCCTAAAATATTTCCTTTCTTTGTCTTGTCAGGGCATTTCCATCTTGACAGTCAGTGCGTTTGCCTGACACGCTTAAAGAGCTAGAAATATGCTTAGAACCAAAATACATATGGCTTATCCTTGAAAAATTCAGCTTTTGGTCCTCCAGTGCAGTAAGGTTTTCTTTTTTTTTTTGCATCCTGGTGGATTTGAAATAATACATAGATTTCAGTTTTTTTAATCATAGTTTTTTCCAGCTGTTCCATCTTGGTTTTCAACTTTTTATGATGCTCTAAATCAGAGAACACTGTAGGCTTTGAATTTCATTTAACATAAGGGGTTTGGTTTTTTTGACAAATGATGCAGACTTGAGATAATGTGGGGGTTTAATTTTAATTCTCAAGCGCCTTTTGGAATAAAATACTGATTTACTTTTTTAACGTGACTGATGAAGCGGCAGACCCACATCCCACCTTCACCATGCACCGAGCGTTTGCATATCTTTCAACAAAAAGGATGCAAGAACCCCAAATTTCTGTGTAGCTTCTCTTACGTGTCCCTTCTTAGAGCTTTGCATTGTTTCTGGTTAATTGCTATCTTAATGAAATCTAAAAAGAAAAAATAAAAGCCAAAAGCGAAATGAGCAGTCCCCATAGGTTCCTTTCCATCCCATCCATTATATACCACATCTTGACTGCAGGTGCCGGCCAGACAAGCTAATTTCCTGACATGTGTCTCATCACCATAATTTGTGTAGCATTTTCCATCCTAAAGACAGGCAGTCTTTGTTCAATTACTATGCTTCGCTGGGCTTTGTTTTGCTCATGAGCTATCTCTTTATAAAAAAAACCAAAACACAATCCCAAACAAGAAACTTACTAAAATAATTTTGAAAATCACATGCAATTCTTGATTAATCAAAATAATTCTTGAAAGTAAGTTTTCTCTCACTGATATAAAAGCAAAGCATTAAATGAATCAATTTTTTTTATTTAAGTAGAATGCATGTATAAAAAAGTATTAAAGAAGTATTCCTCCTTCTTGAGTGATGGAAGACAAATAAGCTATATTTTCCCTTACACATTTTTTAAATGCCTGGTTTGAATTCTCACAGACACAAAGCGAGCACGTGTTCAAGCTTCTCGCTGCCCTGGCTCGGCAGTAGGACTGGAGTGTCTCCTCTTCCCTTGCCTCTGGCTTGAAAGCTCCCTGATGAAAGGAGCAGCTTCAAAAAGTGGCATTGGCAGAAAAGGGCAGCAGAAGAGAAGAGGGAATTGGAGTGATCGTAAGAAGGGGGAAGTGCTTCTGGATTTATTGACAGCAGACTCTCCTCCGGCCTCCCTGTCAGCAGCTCTCAGAAACACAGCCTTTGGGGGGAGGCTTTTTTTATTAGTGAGAAAACGCCTGTAGGAGAGAAATGGAGTGAAGAGAGTGGATTGATGCAGAAAAATGAGATGGAAAGAGGTTTAGCTGAGAAACAAAAGTTGGTAGTGGGTACACACCTAGTGAAATAAGGAATTAAGCTACAAGCAATACCCTTAGTCCTGGACACTTTGTGCAAAGGTGTTTGAAAGTCTGTGAGGTCACAGTTCCCACCTTCCCTTCCCTGGTCCTCAGCTGGGAACATCAAAACCACGTGAGGTCCACCACCCTGGCCACGGAACGGGACACTGGTGTGCCTTCAGGGAAGGGTTGCTGCTGGAATGGTCGAGCAGAATAACGCTGGAGTGGGGCTGGACATCGCCCACGTCCAAAGCAGCATCCCTGGATCACCGCAGAATTACTTGGGGTTTGGAACGAACTGGACGTGGGAAGGCTCAGGGGCAGGAGGCTGGGAGTTTGTTTTGTGGGTGGAGGGTATTGTGGTGGTGGTATCTCTAGCACTTGCTTATGTAGTCATGGGCCATGACCTGTTGTGCCAAAAAAGCAGTCTCTGCCCAAAGGAATCCATATCTAAGACAATAGTTGGCTTGAGACAGTCGGGGGATATAAACAGATTGGGGATATAAACAGACCGGGGAGCAGTTTTGGTCAGAAGGATGGAGTGCTGTCAGCGCACCAGCGTCCTTGCAGCTGTGGAGATGGCTGTCAGGTTAGAAATGGTTCTTAAAAGTACTTAGTGTCATCTGTCTCTTGAAATTCTTAATTTTTTCTGATTTCTGCAGTGACCTAGTTCTGTGAAACCACTTACGTTTAGGACAGAGCACTTGGTCTGCGGAGGAGCTGTTTCTCAGTAAATCTACATGTGTGTATTCGTTACTCTAAACTAAAGCCACCTTTGAAAAAGGATAAAGATCAAACAAGAGGGAAGTTCCTCTAATCTCATATTTTTCTTATTTCTCTTGTAAGTGTCCTCACGTAGTGCTAGTGAGGAATCGCTGTCGCACTTTGGATTCTAACTCTACCTCAGCCTCAATTACTTTTCTGTGCTAAAAAGCTTGACAGTTATTAGTACATCTGGCTATTTTGATGGTGTTTTTTCTCTCCTGTCTTGCTTTGCTCATTCAGACTTTCAGAGAGGATGGGAAGCTTCCCAAAAATCACCTTATACAGGCTTTCCTACTGGGTGCAGCACATTGGGGGGGTCCCCAAGCGCATCAGCCTCCTGAGAAAGGGTTTGGAAGCCCAGCAGCAGGACCTCCCCTACTCTTCTCTAGTTTGCCCACAGTTTCTAAAACCAGCCTGGACTGTCCATCAACCAGGTCCCCTTCCCAAATGGGTTGATCATTTCATTCTTAATACAAAGACGAATAAACATACCCCATGAGTATCTCTCTTTTCCCGCATGAGTTTTGCAGTTTAAGTACCCTGGCCTATAAAAAGCTCTCAGCAAAACATAAATTTAAACTCTGCTGTGTTTGCCCTCGAATCTCAACTCTTTAAATGTTACTCTTGGCCCGCTCTGCGCCCAGCATAAGAAAGCGGGATCCAAGTGGTGAGGTGGGAGGTGTTGGAAGGGATTGGAATTTGCACCGCAGACTCCGGGCGAGCCCCGGGAGCGGAGCCTGGGAGAGCCCTGGGCACGGACGGCAGCCTCGGCTTCTGCTCTGAGCGATGGGCTGAGAAAGGTGATGGAGCTCAAGGAACTTTCAAAAATAAAGAACGCTTTTTTTTTTTTTTTGCAGTTTTCTATTGAATTTTTATAATGTATAATGATTTGCCTTTTTTTTTTTTCTTGATACTAGATGACTTTTTTTTTTAATGTCTTGAAAAGGTTTTGTTTTATCTTGGCTGGAGTTTCCCATCTGGATTACTTTTAGCCATTACTACAAAATAGATAAGGAGAGAGGCTTTATTCTTCAGATGGAATCACAGGCTTCGGTTAGTTAGATTAAGAGATCTCTCTTGGCTAGTATGAATAGTCCTTTATTTATTAGATGACAAAATCTTACCCAGAGCCCAGTGCATTATGTTATCAAGATTCTGGGGTGGGGTTTTTTTCTTTTTTAATAAGCGAGGAACCAGTAAATCTCTCTTCTTCTCATCCTTCAAAGTGCCGAAATGCCTGTTTGGAGTCAGGCAGCTTTAGCAAAGTGCTGCTCCCCGGCAATGTGCAGAGATGGTACCAAGTTGCTCAATAAATTTTGTCTGTGCCTTATTCAAGGCGTTGATGATTTAAAATGTGGAGTAACTTGGTCGTGTTCCTGACATTGCTTATACTTTGATAGCTCAGGTGAGTTTAAATAGTTGGGAAGTATTTTAGCAGATGAGTTAATACCCCCCCTTCCAAATCATTTTAATCAAGGAATCTGGGCTCATTCCTTAAAATGAAAGGTTTTTCTTACTTCTTTGCCCTTCAGAGTCAAAAGAGCTCCCAAGGATTGAGCTGGGCTCCCTCCTGGCTCGTGCCATCAGCAGAATTTTAATTGGGTTTGAGCTGGAGAGTCTTTTATTTCTGGTGAAAACGCCCGGCTCAGAATACAGTTTGACTCAGAAAATCCTGGATCAGATTTGCAGGTCTGGAGAGTTAGAGAATGTCTTTACTTGTAAAATAAACATGTTTGCTTTCTGCTAGTGTTTGTGGGGAACACTAAAGTATCTTCATGATGATGATTTTTAATGGAGGTGCTTGTCCGAGAAGAACTGCAGTCCGGGTGTTGCACAGAAAATTAAACTTCCCTGGTTTTGCGGAGTGAGAACCGTGATGTCTGCGGCTCAATAAATGTCATGCTAAAGAGGAGAACTGAAAGAAACTCTCTTATAATGAGCAATTATGTTCAGTAGTTCCTTTTTTTTTTTCACTGACTGTTTGTGCTGTTCTTTGAAGATTAATTAGTTAATGATTTGGCTACGCTTTGAAGATGTAAAGTGGTATCTAGAAGTGCTAAGTGTTATCATATCGCATTCCCTTTGAAGTTTTATAAACTCTATCACATAAGGCTTTCTTTCTAAAAGTCCTTTTTGCCTTGTGAGATATTTCTAATTGGAGAGAACGATCATTTCAAATACTCTCCTGTTAATACTTTCCGACTTTGTCTGCAGCAGGATTTGGGGTCAGACAGCGCTGCATCGTGAGTTGAGGGGACAGAGGTTTTGGTGTGACTTGGCAATGCCACTCCCAGGTGTGGCATTTATACCCCCAGTTTGTGTCTGGAATTAAGGCATTCCACTAAGATTTCTGCCTTTAGAAGATCTGGACTCTTGGCTTCCTCTCCCAAGTAGCGTGATTGACAAGGCTGGGTGTTTGTTTAGTGGCGATGCTCATTTTAGAAGAGCAAAACCATGACGTACTCAGTAATACAAAATACTTAATTTGTCTAAGAACAGTGAGATGGTTACCTTCTTATCCATGCAAAAATCACTTTAACCTGACCAGAAAATGAAAAAAATAAATTACTTTTTGACTGCAGGGTGTTCTTGCAGGTTTAGTGGATGGAAAAGAAAAGTGCATTTAAAAAGAAAGAAAAAGTGTGTCTTTTTCAGCCAGGGATTATCTGCTGGGAGGTTGTCCACTGTGGTCATAGGAAAAAGAAAAAAGGGGGGAAAAAAGCAAAGTTACGATAAAATTGGTAGTTTCAGGGGAAGGTATTACTGAACTAATGTAGTAGCTGAAGGAAAACATGAGCAGAACTTTGTAAAAAGGAGGAACAGAAGAGAGAGGCACGAGGCTGTAAGGAGTTAGTTTGAGGTTCAAAACCAATTGCTTTATGGAGAAAACTAACACTTTTAAATCTAGATATTCTCATGGAGAAATAAATACAAGTCATGGCCTTGTGGGAATGAGTAGTTTATTTTTAATATAGCAATGATTTTTTAAAAAAACACTCCTTTTAATTATAACCTCATTTATTTTAATGCTGTTGGTGAAATTAAACTGGGCAAGTTGGTTCATCCAGGCTTTAAATGAGTGTTGAAATACTTGATTTAAAAAAATATACATTTTTCAAGTTCTGTAACCCATAACAAAAATTTAAATACCAAAAATACAACCTCTTTATACAGAGCAAAACAGCCTCCGTACTAAACCCCAAGAACTATGAAATCTTGATGGCTAGACATAAAAAGAAGGACTTAAATGGTTGATACTCTTCTCCCTCCTGCCTGTGAGGCAGCATGATCACCTGATGCAGCAGCTCAGCCATAGTAGTGATGGTGTGCCCGGGCTTTGGTGGCCTTATTTATGTCAAAGTGTAATTATGTGAGCTTTTTCTAAGTTTTTTTGTAAAGGTTTATCAAATACTGTCCTGGATTCCCACAGCTGTGGCCGTGCAACGTGCTCCCAGGCAGGAGGACTTCTGGGGGTTGTGAGCACTGGGTGCTGCACCTTCTCTGGAGGGTTGGGTCTGCCAGATCCTCCATGAGTTCAGAAATAAATCTGGGTTTTCCCAGATAAGATTTCAGAGAGCAAAAGAGGTTGGGTGCTTCGGTGGGGGACGAGGAGAGGAATTTCTGGTAGTCCTAGTTAGAAAAGTTAGAAATTCTGTGTGTGTTAAGTTTATTTTGTTTTTAATTAATACTGATTTTTGCCTAAAGTTTTCCGTAGTGCCTGATTTTGTCAATATTAAAATTTCACGTTGCTTTATGTCCCTGCTACACAGGAACCATTGTCCCTGACCAAAGAAACCTGCTCTTTGTACAAATCAGAAATAGTGCTGCTAAACTGGTATCGTGTCATGTGTAAAACCAATACAAGGACTTAGGAGAAATTTAGGGGGAACTTCAGTGAAACAAACAATATTTGCAAATTTGTTTGACTTTTGGTTGCAAGATCATGGGTGCTTTCCTTGAAAGTTTGAAAATTCCTGAGAAAAAAAGATTCCTGCTCCCTTGAGCATCACCAGGGTGGAGGTGATGCACCGGGGAGAGGGAAAAATGAGCTTTGGCGTCCTTGTTGGGGGTGAGTTGGTATTTTTTTGGAGAAGGAGGAGGAAGCGAGAGGTGTGAGCACAGTGTAGTTCTGGCCCCTGACTCCATCATTATCCCACGGGGAAACCCCTCATCAATCATTTCATGTCTTGCTCTTCTTTCTTCCTCGCTCTTCCTCCTCATCTCGCCCATTGAGACACCAAATTCTTCAAATCCACAGTCAGGCAAAGCTGCATCTTTGCACAGAATCCAGAATGGTATAACCAGCATTTCCACCGGCGCTTTTAGACACTGTGGAAATATAGTAAAGGGAAAAAAAAAAAAAAAGTGGCAAAAGACAGAGGGGGAGAAAAAAACCCCAAGATTGTGGTTTTTACAGGGTAATTACGCTGAGCTGAATGTGGAGAGAACATTGCGTCTGCAGCCAGTCTGGGAAACTCGAGAAAGTGCTAAACTGTTGAGGATGTTGAACCCAAACTGTTACTCGACGTGGGTATTTTGTCGTAGGATGTCTGCCTGGGGGCTGAGATGTGCCTTGCAGTCATTTCCAACCCAAATATTGGCATATTTTGATAACGACGGAGATTCGGGAGATGAAACTATTTTCAGTGTCAATGGGAAGGGAAATGCCTCAGCTGAAGGTGAAGCACGCTAAATCAGAGCTCGTTCTAGCAGGTTTTGTAATCAAAGAACATGAAAGGAGAAATGGCAAGAAAATACTATATATATATATATATATATATATTTATTTATATGTATATGTAGTCAGTTTTGTTAATATTGCTAAGCTATAGCTTTTGAGTTGTTAGTGTTAAGTAGCGCTTCCTTTAAAGATTATTTTAATAGGAAAGCAAATATATTTTAAACAGAATGAGTGTGGTCTATAAACTACAGGAGTGTTTGGGATCTGTGCCCTGTGGTTATATTCTGACCTTGGTTCCTGCTTGACTACACGGCTTGGGAACGTGTCATTTACCTTCTTTGTTCTTGACTTCTTGGCCATGCAATGAGCTACTAATAATTACCTGCCAGAGAGGAGCTTCTGAGTGACTTGGAGGACAGTTGCTCTGTTAATCTGACTGTTATTATCATTCTGCCTGAATTTTATGAGCTCAAAAATGGGAACCCGAGGGAGATGCTACTGGTGAGGATGGGTGGAACCAGTGTGGAGCCACCACCCATGAGGTAGCGCTAGGGGAGTGTGGCCACAGCATAACCCTTTGAGGGAAAGGGCTGTGTTTTTCCTGAAAAGTGGCTATTTCTCCTAACAAGCAGTACTTGAGGGACCCACAGCCTTGCTAATTATGGCACAGGGATAATGAGAAACTTGGAGAAATTCGTGAATCCCAAGAGTGGGAGCTGTACCTATGTACCCTTGCACAAACGTGACAACATGATGGCTGAAGAAGAAAGATTCTCCTCCTTTTTTTTTTTTAACCTTTTTAACTATTTCCAGACAGTGAGTTTTTCCTCGCCCCACATTTGTGTGTAAAACTATTTTTACTAAATGTTCATGTAGATATTTTTAAACAGATGTCAGAATAGGCAACGTGAACAGATTGGGTTACAGGGCTGTAAGCAGCAAACTTACTTAATATTTTGGTGTAAAGAACACACAATTTTTTTTAACATTAGGGTTTTTTCTTTATGAAAACTCCATGTGGACAATGTGTTGATCACTGCATGTAAATGGATGTATGGATGTATGCATATTATGTATAATTGCCTTAATCTCTTCCTTCCTTGCTCCTGCCTTGGCGTCTTGGGCCCCAGTTATACTTCAGAGATTCAGGAATTGTCGTCACATATTAAACAAAATCTGTCGAGTCCAGTGTTAAGTTTCCAAAAGCCTTTAATTGTTTGCAAATCAGACGTGAAGCTCTATCAGTCCTCAAATAGAGCGACTTGTAGTTGGTGTTGGGACCCAGGTTATTCTTCTCCAAGGGCATATGAGAGAGGCCTTGAATAAACAAACCTCCCAAATTTGCCCTCCCTTTGTAACTCAACTCTATTTCTTATTTTTTCTCTCCAACCTGCAGTTCTTGCTGATAATCTGAAGTCTAACCCAGGAATTAAATGGCAGTATTTCAGCTCGGAAGAAGGCATTTTCACCGTTTTCCCAGCCCACAAGTTCCGGTGCAAAGGCAGCTATGAGCACCGCAGCAGGTAGGATGTGTCTCCTTACCACCCAGTGGGCAAAGCACTAAAATTGGATTCCTCGAGCACTGGTTTCATTTCAGCGTTACGCTTTGCCAAGGCGACAACGTTCATGAGTAACTTTTAATGGAGCCCCTTGGGTTTTCTTAGGTTTGTTTCTTAAAGCACCAGTTTTCACATTTAAGAAATCTTTGAAGTAAAAGGAAATTACATACATGTTCCTCACCTCTCTCAAATCAAATAAGATGTAAATAAGCAGTAACTTGTAAACTGTAGGTCAGCCCATAGACAAAATTTGACTTGTATTTGACTCATACTTCACCCCCATTAATAAAATAGTGAATGTGTATTCTACTGATTTGGCAGGTGAATCGCTCTGGGGAGGGGGGTGTAGACTGTAGAAACTGTAGAAAAAAGGATAAAGTGGTGACATGGTTTTTTTGCTGAGGGGGATATTCCTGTTCTGTAGGCATGAAGCAGAGCAGTGGCAGTGCAGTATTTTTTCCCCTGGCTTTTGCTGTCAATATTATGAGACTCCCCAGGAAGGGGAGGGAGAAGAGGAAAAAAAGGAGAGGAAAGGAAAAATATCTAGTTTGTTGAGATAAAGACAGTTTAATAGAACAATATTAGAAAAGGAAAATAACAATAATAATAATAATATTAATGACACGAGTCACTCTCACCGCCTGGTGAATTGGCACCATCCCGAGCATGGGGTGATACCCACCCCATAGCTAATCCCATTTATATACTGGGCATGACGTCTATGGTACAGAATATTCCATTGGCCATTCCATTGTTCTGAATAAGCTTCTTCTCAGCTTCTGTGGGAAAAAAGTCCTTGGCAACCACTAAAACAATACGTCTTATTGACATTCCTTTCGTGCCAAATCTGAAACACAACCACCAGTAGAAAGAAAATGAACTCTGTCCCAGCTGAAACCAGGGCAGTAGCCCAGTCCAGAGACTAAAAAGTGTTTTGGTTCCCTGTCCCTGTTGAGCAATCAAATGTTTACAGATGTTATCTTCTGTGTGTCATCAAAGCTTGAAGCGTCTGGGCTTGATGAAGTTCTCTGTGGTATTGGAAAGGTGGGGTCTGAAGACGCGAGAGCCGGGGGTACCCCAGTTCTTGATCAGAATTTTGACACTAAAACTGTCGGCAATTTCATCCAAATTGCTACGTCTTGCTCGCGGTTTCTCCATGGCCAAATAAGGCATGTCTTTTTGCTAGTATTTACTTCAGAGGGTAGTTTGGATGGATTAATTAGTTAATACTTAAGTGCTTTGAAGATCAAAGGCCCTATTTAAGTTCTAGGTATTAATACCAGTGTAGAGCTGGAGGCTGTTTTACAATTAAGAACTGATTTGTGCCAGTTGTTTATTGCAGTGCCTTGTCTAAAATCTTCTGCATTTCCTTTACTCTTAATAAGATTTCTCTGGCTGCCTTTGATATAATAAAATTTACATCATAAACCTCTCACTTGACTCTTAACTAGTTTTGGGTCTGGACTAAAGAGGGAAGAGAGTCCCATCCTTTTTTTAACTCTTCCTCCTTGCTGAAGATTTTCCTAATTTGTTCCAGGTTGAAGCCTTGGCGCGAGGGCTTGGGAAATCTTTCTCATGTCTCTCACGATATTGAACTGGATCTGAGCACGGCTTTTTTTGATGTTAGCACAAAATAGACACATGGCAGCACCGAGAGCCTTCAGCAGAGTTAGCTCGGATTGGCCACGGGGTTTAAAACTGCGCAGACCCAAGGGGTTGTGGAGCGTGACCCGTGTGAAAATGCATCCCAGGGCCCCAGGAGAAAACCCTTTCTTGGCCAGAAGCCTTCCCATATTACAGTAAACCCAACACCTTCTGCTAATGCAACTCCACGCAGTTGCACAGGTTTTTACTTGTCACGTAACCAGCAAATACCCGCTATTGCACGCGCTTTCACGTGTGAGTAAGGTTCCCAGCACCCAGCATTTATCATCAGGCATTTCTTGCTTGTCAAACGCATAACCCAAAACTTCATGTGAGCTGCTGCAAACAGTCATCCCAAACACTGCTGCTCTGTAAGCAGAATGGTTTATTCCTGACTGGAAGCGGTCACTGTGACAGAGGGAGAAGGATCCAAAACCTGATTTTGGTTAAAAAAATTGAAAAAAGAGGGAAAGTGAGGACCTTTGCTGTATGTTCAGATTCTCTCTGCTCATCTTTCGGGGCAACGAAGGTGATTAAGGGATTGGAGCACCTCCCTTACGAGGAAGGCTCAAGGAGCTGGGACTCTTTAGCCTGGAGAAGAGAAGGCTGAGGGGAGACCTTATTTATGTTTATAAGTATC
>JAOXNO010000004.1:32640783-32656148 GCA_028565335.1 Limnodromus scolopaceus
AGTCACATTTTTTTTTTTGTTTGATTTAAATCTGCTCATTCTGCTATAAAACTCTGCAGACAAAGGCCAGAGCATTGTTTGACACATAAGCCTGTTTCCAGTCTGCTTGATTGATCAGTCTGGCATCTTCTCTTGGCATTAAATACAACCACAGACTTCATATTCTCCTAAAAGGCAGTATATATCGGTGGAATTTGCATTGTTACGTGTTTCAGCAACTCTCATGTAGTCTGATGAATGGCATTTTTATTATTGAAGGCTTAAAAACTGAACAATAATGAGTTTACAATTCTTACTTTGCAAAATAAAAATAAAAATTATGGTAGCATACAGCTGTATTTTCAATTTCCTTCTCGTTCCTTTCTGATTCTGAAAGTGTATGTTAAATCTGTTTCATAGCTCAGGCTCTCCATGAGATTAGGTGGAAGTGAAGGTTGTAAATCAAGTAGATAGAGCATGCGTGCCAAATATAATCTGAAGCTATGATATTCAGCTTGTATCAAGCACGTTTGGGAAAGAAACATCCTGATTTGGGTAGGCATTAACGTAGGAAGTCCATTATTTGTGAAGTATTTTGCAAGGGATCGGTGAAAATATTGCAAGGCAGTTCCTGAAATTCTGCGTTTTGTTGAGTGTGTCGTGAAATGTTGTTTCAGTTTGCTCAGGATGAAGATAGTTGTATCGGGGACTTTGCGGTGGTCGAGTATGAAACAGCCGAGCAGGCTGAGAAAGTCCAAGAGGCCACCGATGGCATGACTATCAAAGGAAAGAGAGTCCGGGTGTCCTACTGTGCTCCGGGATCACCAGGCAGAAGCACGTTGGCAGCACTTATAGCAGCGCAGAGGATGGTAAGATACGCGTGAATCTGGTTTCAGTACGAGTTTGATGCACCTTGAGTTGGGTCAGAGGGATCCAGCTGCTTTGCATTAGGAAAATGAGCCAAGTTTTGGAAGCGTTAGCCTTTTTTTTAGTCTAGTGAGCCCGGTTCAGGAAAAGCATGGCCATATTCTGCAAGGAGGAAGGGTAAAATCTAGCTGTAAGATATCACAAAGTTATACTTACGTAGCTCTGGGATTTTAGTGGATTTAATTTTCTGTACAATAAATTATTCCGGTTCAAAAGAAAAGTAACTAAGTGGAATCATTTGACAAGCTAAAACTTGGTTTAAAACAGAGAGGCAAGAATTTGTCAATTTTAAGATAAATTTCAAGGTAGGAGAAATAGTTTAATTTCATGCTTGATATAGAAGAAAGCTTTTTACACCCACATGTCTTATCAAATTATTTCCTAGAAAATTGGATGTGATAAGTGTTACATGAATCTGTCTTAAAAGTAGAAGCAGAAGAGTCTCATTACTTCGGCTGGCTTTAGCCCACATCTTTATAAAAGAGATGAGTGGTGCTATTATGAGATAGCATGTGGTGTTCATGTTCTCCTTTATTGATAACACTGTCTTGGTTTAAGGGGAAAAAAGAAATGTGTCTTAGGAAAAATAATACACTTAAAGTTTGGGAGTAATAGTTTGTTAAGTGTATTGTTTGAGGGAGAAGGAGCAGGAAACAGGGAAGGACACGTTTGGATTATTTTCTGTGTATGCCACCACACAAGGCATTTAAATGTATTCTTTGTGTTCTCCTGATTCTAACATTTTTGCCTCTCTTTATTGGAGATGAGGAACAATAGGAAAGGTTTGCTTCCAGAGCCAAATCCAGTGCAGATCATGAAGAGTTTTAATAATCCAGCAATGTTGCAAATGCTGCTGCAGCCCCAGTTGCGTGGACATGCCGTGAAACCTGGTGAGTTGTTTTAACACTGGGTTTAAAAAAAAAAACTGTTCTTGGTGCTGTGAGGCTCTCACCAAAGGAGAGGAGCAATTTTTAAGATCTGTGCAGACACTGTTTTGGTGTGTCTGTGTAGACTCACATTTTAAGAAAGCGAAAGCAAGAACTGGATTGTTATAGTATTGCATCTGGGTAAAATTTAGTGGTACCTAAAAATGTCCTCACATGAACTCTGTGGTCTTTGAATGTTTGTGTTAGAAATGGATTTAAAATGAAATGTCTTTTGCAGACATCATTAAAAAGGCAAGTTTAAGTCTGATTCTAGAGCTGATTTTTGCAGCGTGAGTTTTTCTCCTGTTGTTTCCAGTATAAACCATTATTCACTTGGATGCTGCTGTAGTCCTACACAGCATTTCTTAATGGCATTAGCTAGAGATATTTCTCTGCCTTCTCATTGGGATGGATGTGAATAAACATACTAAAAACAATCTTAACCCATCTCAAATGGTGAAAGTATTAGGAACAGGGATGGGAACAGATAATTAGAAGTCAGGTGGGGCACAGCTAAGAGCTTGTGACATAAATCTACTGACAGAAGATAAACAGAAGGTGTGTGTGAAGGGAGCACTTGAGGGAAGAAACACTTTTTCAAGGCACTTTAGATAATGCTGTGTTCGTGCAGTCAGCTGCAGGCATTCCTGCATCTTTGAGTGAAACTCTCAGCCTTAGAGGAGCGACTTGAGAGCACGTTTGCTCTCTCATATGCTGTTAATTGCAAATCAAAGCTGGGTGTATTGAAAGCTTTCGTTATAAGGACCTTCAGTCCACTGGAAGGTTTCATGGAAACCAAATCTGAAAAATACAGAACAACTCTTATAAAGATCTTTACTTGCCTAACTTTTTCTTGTGTTTCTAAAACAGTTCTTGGAGCATCTGCAGGTTTACCTCACCTTCTAAATTCAGCAGTTGGCCCACCTTTTTTGCAGTTGAATAAAGTTCATCAGGTAAGTGACTAAACAACTTTTGGCAAAATATCTATTTGTGGAGATTTTAGCATGAAAAATATCCTCAAAGTTTTAAGAAATTACAACTAAATTCAAGTGTTCTCCTTAAAGCTATGTTTAAGAAAAGCACTCTGAGATGCCGATGGGGATGTAAGAGCAGACTGTGCTTACTATCCATGAGTGAGTTATTTTATCTTACTGAGCTTTTGATTTGCCAACACCTGCTGATGTAGAGACAACTTGCCATTACTGGCAAAAAAAATCCTCTTAAAGTTAGAGCTCCAGGAGCATGCCACATCCGTTTCTTTTGGAACTGCTCATACACACTTCTTGTAGGCACTTGATTGTTGTATCTTAGTCAAGCCACAAGCTTAGCATCGTAACCTTCATTTTAAAGCTTGCGAGGACCAAAATGCACTATATATGCCATAAAAAAT
This sequence comes from Limnodromus scolopaceus, assembly GCA_028565335.1. Taxonomy (NCBI): domain Eukaryota; kingdom Metazoa; phylum Chordata; class Aves; order Charadriiformes; family Scolopacidae; genus Limnodromus; species Limnodromus scolopaceus. The sequence continues at coordinate 32,644,006 of JAOXNO010000004.1, forward strand.
AGTGATTTGCAGATGTTACGTCTTAGTTAAAAAAAACCCACTCAAGGTTATAAGCTGTTTAAAGTGTTCTCAGAGTATCTGTAGTTCCAGATGGACACCAGAATTTCTGAAAGACTGTAAATTATATTTGGGATGAGTTTGCCCTAGAAATTGGAGATGAGGATATGGTAGAATAGCACCCACAACCAGAACTCCTCCCTGCAGCAGCACTCTTGGCCAGCAGCCTGTCGGGCCTCTGCCTTGTGTTGAGGTTCTTCAGAGATTTCTGTCAGGAACCAAACTTTGCCTTTAATATTCATGGTGGTGATTTTCCTAAGTACCTATGAGGAATTGGAGTCAATGGCTTTGACTTCCTATTTCGGATATTTCAGTAATTCTCATTTGAAAAATAAAATCCCCTCAAGTATTAGTTGTTATTTCTGCTCTTCTCTTGGCAAACATAGACTTAAAGATCTTAAAAAAGAACAAATTAAAATGCAGCAATACTTCTTATGTTAAGTATATTTAGCTTTTTTAATTTTTCATGTTAAAAACTGGTAGGTGAATATATTCACTTTGAATAAATACTACTTAATTTTGCCCCAGCAAATGAGTTGCTTTTGCCCTGTACAATGTAAAAATACATCATTCTTTGCTTGTACTTCTTTAATTTAAATGACATTTTCAATTGGTATGTTTAGTTACTGCTGCTCTCTCTTCGGCCGTGGAGAGTCTCTGCTTCCTTGGAAGGCAATGTGAATGTTTTCTAATCACAGCTGGAGACGGGCATGTTTTACACAGTTTAACAGTGTGATTGATGATGATCCAATGTTTTTTGGCTTAAGAGTGCTGCAATCAAACAAGTTAGTGTTTTCTCTTCAGAGAGACTTGCAAGTCTAATGTTCTTCCAGGGAGCTTCCAGTCATTTAATTAGCTCCAAACCTGCTTTAATAGCTTGAATTTTATTGACAGTGATTTGATTATCCCTATTCCTTCTATTAGGCACATTTTTCTGTTATTCAGTGACTTATTACAGAGTGTTCTCTAAAGTCAGAGAACCAGGTCACTATTTTTATTGTCTTGAAATTCAGTATTGTCACGAGACAGAGGCACAGGCAGCATCTTGGCTTGACTCTCTCCCCACCTCCTCAGTCACGCACTGGTTCAGCTTCCTGTGTGTCTTGGTTTTGGTGTCTTATGTTCAAGGTTTTGTAAAGTAATGTAATGAGAACAGTATATTTAGGATGATTATGCCACAACATTATGAAATAATTGATAAAAAAAAGATTCATCAGAGAGGAATTTGAACAAATGGGTTATTCATCTAGTAATGTTTCAACTCCAGAGGTAGCATGAATTGTTAACTTCTTTCTTTTAATTTGTCTTAGTTAAAATTATGACATAATAATGCCAAAATAATGCATTTTAAACTTTCTTAGGGATGTGTTTTCCTCAGTCATCCCGCAGTTTATTAAATCTTTATTAACCCAGAGAATTTCTTTTGAGGATTCTAACCAAACTGATTTTTTTCAATTCTTGCATTTCTGAAGGTTTTTCAATTGAACTAACACATTTTCTTTGTTGACGTAACCAAGTTTAGAAGGAAGAACCATTGGTATTGGTGACAATAAACAGCCCTGGATAATTTCTACTGGAAATCGCTAAGACAATTAAAATAACAGCGGTGTAGCTAATCTAGACGTGGCACATTTTTGTTTTAAATTGCACATTTCTGAGTCCAGAAGAGACTATATTACAGGCATAGAGGTTTTTTCCCTAGGGAATTTGACCCTGCCACACAGAGACACAACCTAGGCTTGAAAATATTCGTGAGGTGTTTTGCAGGAGGCTCGAAACCTCCTGCGAAGCCGTGCATCGGAAGAGCTGCCGCCTTTTTGCATTCCACCTTCATTACCTGATTTTGGTGACCTTTCTTATGTAGGAGATTTTAAAAAAAAATGAGGAAGGGCTATACTTGTCGTGATTTGACGCAGTCAGTGTCTCATATGTCTATTCTTGCACCGCTGTACAGAAAGGTTTGTAGAGCAACCTATTTTTTGCCTGGCAAATCACGCTCAGGAGCTGCTGCCAGAAAGAATTTCAAGCCTGTGTTCAACCAGCATGAATCATAGTGTGGTTTTGTGATCCAGAGTGGACATAAGGTTTCTTTTAAGCCACTGTATTGGTCTGAGCACATAATGTTGAATATACCAGTAGCAAAGTCTGAACGTGGTACCCCAAAGTTGTTCATTAAGTGGCTCAATTCTGGTGGCAGATTGGTCCAGAATTTTTGAATGAAAAATACTGCTATTTTATAGACTTGAAAATCTGTAGGCACTGTGGTTTGTGAACTTTTCAGTGGTTCTGGAATAGAATTCCATGTAGATAGTTGCCACTAAAAAAGGGGGAACAAACATATCTGGATATTCCTCTTTGAAAATGAAGATACTGTTTAGTAACTGTAAAGCAAGGGATGAGTGTCCCTGGTGGTTGTGACCGAGTCCTGTAAACTGGTATTTGGTGGAGATTGTGCGTTGGAATTGCAATGCAAGGCACAATGCAAATGTTAACAAACAACAAAGTCCTTATTCATACAGCTCCTAATCCCCTGAAGTCCTCGTGTCTCATCTTTCTTCTTGGCACCGTAGGTAACTCCTCTATCTAGTCTGTCTGCTGAGGCTTCAGATGCATTTAGCTTTCCCTGTTGGCTTAGACACGGGGGCTGCAGTGGAGTCTGGATTGTATACTTGCTTGGGGTATACTCTTGATCCTTTAAAAGCCATCAGAAATCATACTTGTGGTTGGGAGGTGAAAAAAAGTTTAGTAGAACTTGAAATAACTTTCTATGAATGAAGAAAAATTTAGTTCTGTGGAGGAAATAGTGATTTTCTTTTGCTGTATTGACCCAGAAACTAATTTAAATTTCCTTCAGCAGTATCATGCGAAAATGTTTCAAGAATGTACCGTTTTCCGTGCCTGTCAGCTAAGCCTTCTTTTATTGATTTCACAGAGTTCAATTCTGGGGAGTACCTCTAACTTATTGCTGCAGAGCCCCGCTCACCTACCCTTGCCGCAGCAGCAGCTGATGAAGCTTGAAAACCTTCAGGCTAATAGTGTAAGGTCACGGCTTTAACTTCCACTGTCTTTGGACATTCTTGTAACTGCTAAAACAAGTAAACTTTTCCATCTAGTATAATGGAACGGTTTAGTTATATAGTTTGTAGTTCTGTAGTTTAGTTTTTCTTCTAGTATAATTGAAAGGTTAGTATCTAAAAAAGCTTAACTGAATGTGAAGTTTGTAAGAAATAGCTACAGACAGATTATTTTAATCATTTATACAATTTTCTATTCTTCCTTATAGAAACCGGGTTTGCTGGGAGAACCTCCAACAATGCTACTGCAGACAGTACTGGGAATAGGGGTGATGCCCTCAGTGAGCTCAGGCATGGGAACCCGTGGAGAAATTCTTAAGTGTAAATGACATTTTATTTCATACCGAATCAGTAGAAATGCACAGCTTGAAATCATGCACCTTATTTTCCCCCACTGTAACAAAAGCAATAATATGTCCGGGCAGAGAGCTGGACGATAATGCACATTATAGAGCCATGTAGTTAAGCCAGGTAACAAGTTATATATCTATATAACCAACTGGTTTAAGCAGAAACAAACTTGAAACATCTTGCCTTGTTGCCTGGCTTCTCTCATCCCTTTGGCAGGGAAGAAAGAGCAGACTGTGGCATCAGTTGAATATTTCTTAAATATTCTGCTTGCTCAGTTACTACCATTTTTTTGTATGCTTTGACTATGTTTTTGTTTAGGACCAAAATTTGGGTGTTTGTTGTTTCAAAGCAGATAAATCTGAATAGCTGAAGAGGCACTGCAAATAATGGTATTTTGCATTAATTTTATTAACCAATAGAGCTTTAACATCCAGTCTGTGACAGATGTCAATTCTGAATGCAAATTTCTGCGCTAGCGATGCCCACAATTTTTATGAGGAAAGATCACTTGTGACACTGCTTAGTGCATCATTTTTGTTTCCTCCGCTGAGAGGGAAGTTCTAGATGTGGTCTGGGTAATGGTAGTAACCAGGAGCAAGGAGAAACTTGTGGGGGGCAGGGAAGAAACCTATTCTGAATGTCTTGATTTTAATTTTGGAGAATATTTTCTAACCCTTTTGTTTGGAAAGAGAATTTTTTTTACAAGTTGAGGTGGGGTTTTTCCCCTCTGTTCCAGGATCCTCTAGGATGTTGTTCACAGGTCTTGAAAGTGTCAGGAAACATTAAGTAATTTATTATCATAGTGAATGTTTGGAAAAGTCACGGTTTTCTTCTATTGTATTAGCTTTAAATAGAGTTGTTTGCTCCTGGAATGGTAAAAGAATAAAAACTCTTGTCAGAATCTGGTTTTCTGGCACAGCTGTAAAATAGATCTCGAAATGTTTTTCTCATCGCTTGGTAAAAACCACAAACAAAATGTACTGATAAATCTTGTCTAAGAGAAAAGTTTCTCCATTTATGGTTGACTGCAGCATCTAATCTGACTCCAATTCAAACAGCGGCGGCGGCGGCGGCAGGGATGGGCATGCTGCCATTCTTTCCGAATCAGCACATTGTTGGACAAGCTTTACCAGGGCAAAATAATGCTCCGGATAAACAATCAACTACCGAAGCGGTTGTCTCGGGATCACAGCCTTATCATCAGACCTTAACAAATCTTTCTGCGGGAGCTTTGCGGGCTGGACATGCCAAACAACAAAATCAACTAAAAAGCACCGATACAAGTTTAGGGGTAAGGAATATTGAATACAAATATTTCCGGTTTTTGTGTGTGTGTGAATTTTACCTTTTTTATTTCGACACGCTTAAGAGTTAACTGCAACTGCTTATTGTAGTTCTTCCCTATAAAATTTGCTAAATCACAGGATCATCCATGAGACATTTTAAGGTCATTTCAGTTATGAATAATAGGGAGAGAACAATAATGCTCTTTGGTGGTCCAAATGAATTAACAAAGGAAGCTTTTTACAATGCTGGAGGGTTTTTTTTTTTCCATGTGTTTGCCTCATAGTATTTGGTGATGAAATTATCTCAAGGGCAACGTCCCTTTTAAAGACTGAAAATTGAACTTGTGGTTGAATTTCATGACTAATCAGGAGCAATTCTGGTGGTATGTAGGGCCTTTGGGTTGCCAGGTGGTGTGTGAATTTTCCACTCTTTATCTGTACCCTCACAGCCACAGCTGACATATCCTTAATCTGTATCACTTTTAATATTTATTCCCTTGAAGACGAGCAGTGGGAGGATGATGGGGTAGGATTTAAGTTTTTTTTTCAGTAGTTTTTTCTGTCATTAACAGAATTTGCTTTTTTTTTTTTTATAATATACTTAAATACTTTGACATTTATGGGGAAACGTTCTTAATTCAGATCAGATCTGTGTTTTCCCTACATATTATCTGAAGTGATTAGATTACACACAGTATTGGTGTCTGCTTTTGTTAGACAGCTTTGACAGATTTGGTCCTACTTCAGAAAGTACATTTTTTTTAATTTTTAAATCACTTTTTACTGTAACGAAGTGGTAATATAGATAGACGTGGGTAAGATACATAGGGTATATGTCTGTATGTATCTAAAATCAGTGTTTTATTTCAGTGTTTCACTTAGTTAAAAGGAAATGTAATTAATCCATTAGAAGACCAGATAATTAATTTATTTCTCTGAATATTGTTTATCAGGAGAAGTTCTTTTTTTTTGAAATCCTGGTAGGTGATTTAATTGTTTCCTATTCTGCACCAGTAGACAGAAGGCCCAGTTTGCAAAAATCACTTCCTTGACAAGACAGCCACAGCATGGCGATACTGAATGGTCATGCTGTCTTAAATGCCTGCTTTTGCATCCATTTCTGGTGTTTTTTTCTAACATAAGCCAAGGGGCTGTGAGCTGGTGGCGTACCCTTCTTAGTCCCTCATGGGAAACACTTCTGTCAGTCCTGACACTTCATTTCTACTCAGAAACATTTCCCCCTTTTAAGTCCAAGCTTATAAAGGGAGCGCTCAGTAAGGTGTGTTGTAATGCCCCATTGCAGACAGTGTCATCTCTCCAGTCCAGGGCTCATTTGTTCTTTATTTGCTTGTGGCTCTGGGTGAAAAAGAGTTGATTTTTGTCTTGGCCGTGTACTTCATGCAGGGAGATCCTGCATCTGGAGTCGTTATGGTAATTATTACGCCTTTACTTGAATGTAAAAGGTTTTCTTTTGTTTGTTTGTTTTTTAATGTCCTTTAGTAACTTACAGTCTAAAAAGAAACATTCTTACAAAATTATTTGGCAAGAAAAACATGCAGTCAGAGTGTCCAGACAGTTGTCCTGAGCGTTTATTCAAATAAAAATAAAAAAATAAAAGTTTTCCTGTTACATTTTATAGGGCTAAATTGTTGATTTATTTTTTTTTTTCCGAAATCCTGCTGGGACACTTACCTTATTTCTGACAAATGTATGAATATTATGCAATTTTCTCTGTCCGATTGTTTTGCAGACTCCCTTGAAAAAACAGACTTCGCTGCTGGGAGAACCACCGAAAGAAATCCGGCTCAGTACCAACCCCTACTTGAATTTGGCGAGTGTGTTGCCTGGTATCTGTCTTCCAGGTAAGCAAATATTTAGCGGGTTTAGTTGCAAATTTCCTTGACCAGAGTGTGGCAAATCATTATTCTAGTTGACAGGTAATTCCAGTGACCACAATGCTTACCTTTAAGGAAATCTTGTGGTCTGTCTTAAAATTGCAGTGTGATCTATCCTCATAGTTAATGTTTTATTTGAGAAGAGTAAATTTTCAGAGTTGATTGGCTTACTAAACTTCTAGAAAGCCTTTCAATTATTAGTAGCGCTGATTAATTTTGAGCACCGTCTGATCTGAAGTAGCAAATTTCTGTATTAATGCCAGAATATTGATACACAAGAGTGCAGCCTAATTTTGTGGAGTTTATACAAACAGTGTGTTCTTTGTGTTACAAACAGCAATTGCCAGCAAAGCCTCTAGTCCACCCCAGCAGACGGGACTGCCGAACAACATCGTGGATGCTGCCGTGTCTCAGGGAACTACATCACAACATGCAATGGAAAATTATTTTAATTACTCTCAGCAGCACGGGGAGTACACACAGGTATGCCTTTTTGCGGCGCTTTCTTCTGAAGCCTGGTTTTTCTACTCCAGTAGCAGGGTTTTTGGCAGTGATCTGCTCAGAGCTCCCTCCCTCTGCTCCTCGTTTTTGTCTGTGTGTTCTTAATGCGCTTCTTGGTACACGTGTGGTCTGATACGTGTGGTTGAACAGCGTTGCCCAACATCAGGTATCGCTCTTCAAGGGTTCCCAGGCTTTCCTACAACCAAAGCCCACCCAGCCTTCTACGAGGTTGAACCTTGTAGATCCTCTTCGCCGATAGTTTCTCTGTTTCAGTGAACAGAATAGATTCAGCACAAAGTCAAAAGAAGCCTCAAGACATTCCCTGCTGCAGTATTGTAACCATTGAAAGATTGCTTCTTGAGAACCTGAATTCAGGGCAGTCGGCTGAAAAATTACTTCTTACAACTTCTGAGCTTGGCTTTTGTCTGTCTTCAAAACCATTAAGTTTTTCTTTCCCTTCCCAAGAAGTTGTAAAGTTTTCTTGAACTTTGGCTAGATCCCAGAGAAGAATGTGTTCTATCCACCGGGAGTTCCTGTACAGCTCGGGGAGTTTTTGCAGTCTCTGCCAGCTGGTTTCACTGCACGGGTTTCTTCACCGTTTGCCCCATTTGGTGATCAGGTGAAGGGCTGCCCCTCGTCTGGAGGGTGTTTTGTTGCAATATTGAGAGCAAGTTCTGAGTTTCACAGACGTTAGGATGTGCTGTGAAATAGTATTTCCATATTTGCATTAGACATCGCTAGCCTTGTGTAGAAATATAATTGTATACAAATCAAATACAAGAACTGGATTGTAGTGCTGTCAGGTAATGTCTAAAAATCTTGGGTCTGTGGTCAGAGACTGGCTCTGCTGTCAGTCTCTCTTCTGCCCTGTCACCTCCTCCTCCCTAGAGTCCCCTGATCTCTCATCCTTGCGTCAGGAACAGGCTGTGCTTCCCTCTCCTGGGCTGCTGCCAAGGAAATCTGTGTGGCTCTAAAGCTCCTGGGGCTGCTGTGGGAGCAGGTTGGGTCCAGAGGATGGAGCACAGGAGGTTTTTTGGGTGAGGAGGGTCTCAGCCTGGCCAAGAGGGGATGTGGTTGCTGCAGCAGGGACATTTGCCGGGGGTCAGACCCATCTCCTGGTCGGGTCAGACCCATCTCCTGGTCAGGTGAGACCTGGTGACAGTTGTGGGACGGAGAAACAGGAGAGGTGCCCTTTGGGCCATTGGGCTGTGGGTTTCATGAAAGGACTAACATAGTCTTGAATATTTTGTTTGAATCTGATTATTCAAAACAAATCTTTAAGTTTGTTTTGTTGTCTCCTGGAGGTAGTTCCTAACCCCAGATCCTTAACACGCTGTCCAAAAAAATCAGTAGTGTTGTAGTGTATGTGCTATTAGTATTAACTTTAATAACGGGAAGGACTCAAATGATGTCACTTAGGTGCAGAGATGTCACATGTCACCATTCAGCTATATTTGTGTTGTCTGTTCCTTCCATGTCAAAAATGACACTGTATTTCTGTCTGCTGCCAAGGCACTGGTGCCTTCTGTATCTTTTATGCCCTCAATGTAGTTTTAAATGGTTGGTTTGAGCTTTTATCCCTGGTCTTAAAACGTGTTTTGATGCTTCTTGGAGAGCTTTGCCTTTTACTTCATTCTCGTGTCCTGTGAGACCGTAAGAATTGTTCTCATTTGAAGTGATCTTCATAGACAGCTAATGGGAAGAGGTTTTTTCCTCCTTTATAGGAGGCTGTTCAGCAGTGGTATCAGCATTATGCTCAGGCATATAACTCTACCCAGGCAAGAGTTGATGAATTTGAAAATGAAGCCTCTGAGGTGAGAAATAATTTTATTTTCTTGATGTCACCACTGGCTGTTTCTCCCATCAGCTGTCAGGGGGCTTTTGGAGTCCAGACACCAGCTTTCTTTGCTGATAGTGGCTGCTGCCGTCGGTACCGCAGGAATGAGGGGCTGGAGAGCGTGGGACGAATGGCACTGCATGGTCACCTTCTGCAGGACATCCCTGCTCCCTTACTCTCCAGGATTCACACTCACGCTTTTGATTTTCTCTGCCGTGAATGTTCCTCTCCCTCTAAAATCCCACAATCTGAAGTTATCTGTAAAGTTCAGGAGTGTACTAAAATACTCCTGCCAAGACACAGCACACCACAACGTTATTTCCCAGTGGCACTATTGGAGGATGTTTCTCGCCCACGCTGTTATGTAGCCTGAGGTTTTTCTTTTTTAAAGGAATCGTGTAAAGTAAATCATCCCCCAAACCCTACGTTTTGCTCAAGAAATTGCTGCATGCCTGAGCTGCTGCCAACTATACACTGAGATACTTTCACATCGGCTGAGTGCTCGTTACTATAGCATGTAAAAATGAACTATTAAACCTATTTTCTTTCAAATTCTGGTCTATCGTGGATCCCCTCTGCGTTTAGGAATCTCCAGGTGGATCTTACCCAGCCTACAGTACCTGCTTGCAGGTCGTGCCTACACTTTACAGTGGAGCCCAGGGATCACACCAGCCAGGCAGCTTCCAGCTTCCTCCACAGAAACCGTTAAATAAGGTGAGAGGAGAGACAGGAGCAGCAGTCCCAGCCAGCTGCTGGTGGAAGCGCTTCTTATTTGTCTTATGCTGCCACCGAGTGGACTTCGGACCCACAACAAGCCAAAAAAGGGAGTTTTTTCCCACTGCACCCATGCTCCTCAGCATCCCAAGTTGCTAAGGTTCACACGCAGTTTCTGGTGGATGTGATAAATAACAGCCAGTGCCAGATTCCCTCAGGGCCCTCCAGAACCCTGGAGATCCGTGCTCCTCCCTGCCACAAACCACCAAATCCCACAGGCGAAGAAAAAGCCAGATGTGTGTGAGCAGACTTCTTGGAAAGATGGTATCTGAATGTGCAGCAGTGCCTTGAAGGAGGTGAATGAAGTAGGAAGTGAACAAAGGAGGAGGAGGAGCTTCACACTGGTTTTAGATGGGCTTTTTTGCCCGATTGCAGATGTTTTGCAGTGAGTGCCACTGGGGTAGAAGCTCTGAAGTGGGGTTAGCAAATCACGGCAGCGTCCGGGTTATCTACAGCCGCTGCTTTGTGGTGCTGTTAACTGGATCCTGGGAGGAAAACCATTTAAAAATGGCTTTCATTTGAAATATGTAACAGACGTCAGATGCAGGCTGGTTCAGCCACACTCACTGAGCAAAGTTTCCTTTGTCCGTTGCACCCAGTAGACACCCAGTTTTCATCAGTGAAGATGTGGGAGGGATGGGGAAATGCTATGGAAGCCGTGAGGGATGAGTGGACTAAGAGGAGGCTGGTTTAACACAGACCGAGATGGTGGGAATAAGACTTTGCTCTGTCTGAGCATAGGTCTTCTTGTTTCCCGAGTGCCTTGGAAGTCCTGAGGAATTCATACCCTCGTGTCATGGGTAAATCCCATTGCTCCCATTTTTATGGATAGGAGAGCCCTTAAAAGCCAGGTTGTCATCTGTTTGGGAGCAGCTGCAGGGAATTAGGTGCGTCAGCGTAACAAGCCTTTGTGAGTCCAACCCCAGCCATGGGAGCGATGACGATCTCTCCGAGCGCTGCTGGAGAGAGGCCAGGCTGGCTCTCCAGCCCGTGGCCCTCCAGCCCGGCTCTCCTCCATCACGGCATTAAATCCCTTTGCTCCGCAGAGGTTGGCACTGGGATTCAGCACACAATGGTCTGGCGTTTAGAAGCCACATCTCAGAGCTGGTATGAGATTTTTCCCGTTTTTGGAGGAGATTTAGGAGGAACACACAACTCTGATGTGGCTGGAAACGAGGGAAGTCGTAACAAGAGAAGGAAATAGTCTGGGATTTGAGCAAACTAACCCCTTCCAGTTTATCTCCGGTCTAAAGAGGAAAGTTTGTACGTGGAGGGTGATGTTGAACAGCTCATTCAAAAGCCTGCCTTAATGCCAGGCACCGGAAACAGCAGAACGAGAGCGGTCGATCTCTTGGCATAAATGAAATCGAAGTACGGTTTGTCTGCGCAGTGAGGTACTTCTCTCATGCCTGGGCTCAAAAGATAAATCCCAGTGAGGAGGAGACCCAGGCTGGTCCCCAAGAGGCTCTGTAGTGGTGGGGAGTGTGTGCTCGTGTGTGTGTGTGTGCTCGCTTTAGCCCTGTAACCTGATTTTCTCTTGCTTCTGTGGGGCAGCTTTTCAGAGGTGGAGGTGGAGCATGGTTGGAGATGCGTGTGACCCACGCAGTGGAGGTGCTGCCACGTGAGCCAGAGCACATGTGACATCCCCACGGCTGTTGGAAGAGTAGGAGAAAGGAGGGGGACAAAACCTAAGCCTTTCCTCAGGCAAATTCCTATTTATGATGAAATTGGACTTAGCCGAGGGTTGTTTGAGTTGTGAATGTGAATTAGCGAGGGGCTGGGGGACCTTTGGTCAGCACTGCTGGTCTTTTGGTTGAGTGAAGAAATGAGTGTCTCCTGGTCTGTGAAACATGTGAAGGTTTCTAAATTGTTCAGCCCAACATGAACCAAACACCTGAATCTTCTGCTCTAGGAGCCAGGCTTAACCCTGGTGGAGCAGGACGTAGTAAGATCAGGTTCAGGTGGTCGTTACAGGGCAGATACCACTGTTTAATTAATGGAATTAATGACATGTGGGGGGAAAGAGAGAGTGATCAAGACTGATTGATTAGGATGGTGGGCTCTGATGTGCCTGTGCAGCTTCTAGTGCTGTGGTAGGACATACTGCAATGTCCTGCTCTGATGGATCCCAGAGAGGAACTGAACCTGAACCTTGTGTACCCCAAGGGGCCCTCAGTGGTGGGGTAACCTCAGGTCACCTCTGCCCTCTCCAGAAGGTTGAGGTGTCATCGCCTCGGGACTTTCTGTGTGTTGGAGTGAGACATGTTGGTTAGAATCATAAAATAATAGAATGGTTTGGGTTGGAAGAGACCTTAAAGCCCACCCAGTGCCACCCCCTGCCCTGGGCAGGGACACCTCCCACCACACC
>JAOXNO010000004.1:32677092-32700898 GCA_028565335.1 Limnodromus scolopaceus
AGTTAGGTTGATGGTTGGACAAGATGATCTTGAAGGTCCCTTCCAACCTAGAAGATTCTATGATTCTATGATTCTAATCTATAAATCAGCAGAAACAGGAGCCTTACAAGAAACAGGTTGCGCTTCTTGCAAGTTTTTCTGCTCAAAGATCAGTTCTTCCTTCCCTCCCCCCCCCCAATACTATCATTTAAAAGAGAAATTCTCAATCAGAGATACAGATAGTTGGGTTACATCTAAATGGAGCAAAGCACAATGCTTTTTGTGTTAAAAAAGATAGCTATCAGTAGGGTTCTCATCACCAGAGGGAACCGCGGCAAGCAAAAAGAGGTCTGTTTGTTCAAGTATTATATGTGGAGAAAAAATGCAGAATATGCCATAATCCCTTCAAACCTAGAGCATATTTAATATTTTTGTACACAAAGTACAGAAGAGGTTAAGCAAAGTGACCTCAATTAGTGGCAATGAAGCAAGGAACAACATATAAAATATCACTGATGTGAAAAAGCTTAGCTTTAATATAGAATCATCGAATCACAGAATGGTTCAGGTTGGAAGGGACCTTAAAGATCATCCAGTTCCAACCCCCTGCTGCCCTGGGCAGGGATGCCTCCCACCAGACCAGGTTGCTCAAAGCCCCATCCAGCCTGGCCTTGAACATTTCCAGGGAAGATATCACTATATTTTAATTTATTCATGAAAAGTCTAGGAGTATGAGCAAACACAGCACCTGGGATGCCATATACACAAAAAGCATTATTAGACTTCGATATCGAGGGCCTCCACAGACATTAATCTTTCAAAACTTGTGTCTGGACTGGCAGAAATAATATAGCCTTTACTTTTCCTGGTGAAGAGGTTGCCCAGGGTCCTTCCTTGGAAGTCTTTAAGACCAGAACGGATAAAGCTCTGAGGAACCTGGTCTGACCTCAAAGCTAACCCTGAACAGGGGGGTTGGGACTAGACACCTCCTGAGGTCCCTTCCAACCTATGAAAGAACTCCTTTCAATAAAAAGCTGATCTGCAGTGTCTGAAGATCATGACCACTTTTAAACAGTTGTTATGTCCCCCAAAGCAATCTTCTAATTCCCATTTTTCAAGGGATACTTACATTTGGCTTGAGCCTCCACTGAATTCCGTTGTTTCCCGTTACAATGACTTCATATAGTTGAGGGTTCTCGTCGTCTCCACAATTAAATCGATTGATTTCATTCTCAGATGAAATCAGCAAAAATGAAGTCTCAAAAATTTCTGCTCCATAATGTTTAGTCAAGGTCTCCATTGTTGATAAGTATTTCACTTTCAGATCCCGTGGAGAGACACTACTGTCGCAAATGGTTTTGTTGTTAAACTCTTTAAGGAAATGCTTGAAAACGTTATTTATCCGAATCCTGGTTAAGAAATTCCTCTGTCTGATAGTCTTGTTCAATGTTTCAGGAATATAAAGCTTATAACTAGAAGGAAAAACAACGCTATAAGTTAATAATGTTGTCTCCTAAGCTTTTAACTTTCTAAAATGTGCAACAAGATGCAGTAAATCGTGTTGAAAGTTGCAGAGAACAAGATGCAGTAAATCACTGCACAGCTGGTACTGTAGCAGTGATTTACAGCACTAATAGCCAACAGGAATTCAAATAATAACCTTATCTGAAAGCTGGACGGATACAACCCACTCAAATCAATAAAACAATTTATTCTAACAGTTTTCTCATTAGGTTGCCAATTAACAACATTGCCATTTCTGAACCTACTGACGCAGAACCCTGAATTTACAGCAAGTCAACTGGTACCCAACACATCAGTGTGCTGGGTATATTAGCTGTGTAGATTTGAAATACTCTCCAGGTGAGGAAAAAAAAAATCAGGTTTTCAAATACATATTGACAAGATTACGAAGATCCACGTAGCACTAACAGTGTTGGAGCTTGTATTTCCTGTGCAGTCAGACCCTGGAACGTAGAATTCTTAAACTCCCTTCTGGCAGAGAAGCACAGCAGCCCCAACAGTGACAAAGCTTTCCCAGCTCACCTGATATCTTTGGGAAGCTCCGGAAGCTTCACATTTTTCTTGATGGCATAGTGAGAGATGGCAAGGACAGCCATCCCCAGGCATTCGTTTTCAATTTCATGAACCTCTTGATCATTTTTAGGATCGCGGATTGGTGCCAGGCCTTTCACTAAGTCATACTGACCCTTAAGAGGAAGGGAAAAAAGAAAGCTATCAGATTTGGTATTTGTCTTAGTTTATCTATGAGTGAGCAACATGTCACAAGATCACAGCTCTCCTCAAGCAAGAGGAGTCACCCAAAACCAAAATCCAGGACTGGAAGGGGTAGGAGAAGGGAAGAGCTGTGCAATGGATGAAGTCTTCTCTTAGACCAGTGGAACACGGGCAAGCGCTACTCACTCCACAAGCCCTGCCTATTTGAGAAGAAACACCAATATTTGTGCCTGGCTGAAGCCTTTTAAAACGACAGTTTGTGGACTAAGTGGAATCACAGGATGGTCACAGCACACCCATCCCATGTACAGTCCACAGCATTGTGGCTTTCACCAAGACGGTGTGTGTACACCCAGGTAGAACACCTGCACTGCTCAGACATCTACAACTCCCCCATCCTCTCCTTCTATACATTAGGCCACCAAAAATTCACTTGTTTTTTAATTAACTGAGGAAAGCACCACCCCTGCACCCTTCTAGCACCATCATGATTATTTTTCTGGTACACAATAAATATTTTGTGTCTCTGCTTTATCTCTGCCCCTTCATCACCTGGTGTCTCTAGGAACTCCATGCACTCAGGCTCTAAGCCCCATCTCAAAATCAAGACTGAAAACTACATGGCATCACCTTGCTCTGGGACAGTCTGGAAAATATTTGGTTACCAAAGAGCATTTCTGTTGCCTTATATCAGCATTAGTGCTTTTCTGTTTTATTTTTTAAAAAATGTTAAAAAGTAAAATTCTGCTCAATACAATATTGCCTGACAAAATCTCTTAGGGTCCCTACTCATTCCGCAACTTAAAAGGTGTTTTCATTCTTTTTGCTGGCACTCAGAAAAAGGAAAAAAGGAAAACAGAAAAGAAAAGCCAAAAACCAGCTCTGCAGCGTGTTTTCAAACAGTGATTTTGCAAAGTTGCATACATGTATGCAAGGATACGCATATGAAATAAGGTCTAAGTTAGTTTGATCACACAGAAAAAAACTATTTGTTTCTTTTATTACTTTAGAATGCAAGTGGTACCATTAAAATGCACCCATAGTTGTAGCCTACTTGGTATTTTATTGTGGTTTCACAACAAAACAACAAGGATCCACTGTAAGAGCTTCATTTTTCTGAAGGCGACAACCATATTTCAGAGACGGAAAATTCTGCAGTAATTATACTCAGAATTAACAGTAAACATGGTTGTTCTTTAGTGCATTTAATTTGCTCATTTCACAAACTTTCATCAACTTCAATCTTCCCATTTCTTTGACAAAACCAGACAGTTTCTCATTTGCACAATCATTTGTGTGTATATGAACTTTTTTTGTAGAAGAGCACAAAAGGTTTTTGAAATAGGGACCCTGCTTACTTGCCACATCCAACTAGTTGGAGGCACAACAGCAGGAAAGAAAAAGCACCTGTAAACAGGCTGAGTGACAGTGGGTTTGTCAGTCGGTGTCTTAACACCGTACAGTAGGAGAAGACTCACTAAAAGGACACCATTCTGTCAGTTTAAATACCACGACTGATCATCTATAGCACAAGAGATGTCAAAGTTCCTTACGTGCAAATATTTTGCAAAAGAAAAGGTGATAGCGTTTTTATCCAAAAATATTTAATATTAAAAGAAACTATGCCATAAAAATACAGCCCTTTTAGACTGTGAGATTGGCAGTTTCTTTACACCTTCTGCATATGGGCAGATTGTTCTTCACGTAGCAAATTCTCTTCTCTCCACCATGCAGAAGTACAAAGAAAACACTTATCAATACTAACAGGTAAGGCTACATGTACATCAAAAGTTTGAAAACAGGTCTTTAAAGCAGCTTCTACTGAATCAAATAGTTTTTGTGCGACTACAATGGCAGAGTTACCTGCAAGCAACCTCTTACCTGTGCAAAGATGTATTCTAATGAGTTTGCATCAAGTATAGGGGTTCCTTCTGGTGCTGTCTTCTTCTCATAAGAGCTCTTTGCCTTCCTTGGTGAATGCCTCCACACCGAGGGTTCACTTTCACTAGTCCCGTGCCAGTTTGTAAAGTAGTATCTTGCAAGAAAAGAGGAATAAACTTTAAAAATTTTGAGGGAAATTCTCTGTTTACAGTAGATGCCCAATATAAACTTTGAAAAGAAAACCAGTTACACGTCAAAATCCCTCAATCTTCTGCCCGGAGGTTGCCATTTAAAGTGGCCCACTGCTTGAAACGGCACGCCTGGCCTGAGGAACTGGGAAAAAATGGTCTATTAGTCCAAGGTCTTCAGTGTTTCCACTCAAGAGCAGCTCACTCTTAACACACAACACCCCGACTGACTGCCAGTCGCATCCCTGCATGGTCCACCAAAGAAAGCAGCACTGCTCAGGGGCCTCCTGGTGCCTCCATCACCTCTGACTTGGCTTGAGCAGCGTAAGAGAGTGCAAAGCCTCCACCTAAAACCTGCTAAAGAAGTTGGCATCTACTGAAAA
Organism: Limnodromus scolopaceus; assembly: GCA_028565335.1. Classification (NCBI taxonomy): domain Eukaryota; kingdom Metazoa; phylum Chordata; class Aves; order Charadriiformes; family Scolopacidae; genus Limnodromus; species Limnodromus scolopaceus. The sequence goes on from JAOXNO010000004.1 coordinate 32,681,762, forward strand.
TTAATAAAGATTCTGAATTCAAGCTCTGTTAGCGCCTTTTGAGAAACCTTTGCCTCAATTATTGCAGAAATCTGTGTCTATCTGGGTTCTGGTAACACTGAAACCAAGTAAAGTTTAGTTAAATCTCGTTTGAATCAATGAGCCTTTTGCAAAAGTTCATGCCTTGGGCATGATCACAAACTATTTTTAATTAAAAGATTACAGCAGAGCAGACTTACCCAATTGCTAAGTAGGAATGGTTTCTGTAAGAATCTGTCGATCTAATTCCAGAGGATCGTTCAGCACGAGCAAGAGCAAACAATGCAGAATTACCGCGCTGTGATAGATATATCACTGCGGTCATACAAAGGGTGGTGGGAAATCAGACATTTCGGATGGAGAGTGACCACTGTGAGTGTCACATAATTTGTTTCATGTTACCATGACATCTCAACAGCGAAGCTTTTAATGCCTACTTAAATATGTGATCAAAACCGCAAAGAATTTTTGTGACCAAAATGAGATCAAACAGCTTTACAGAGGAAAAAGACAATTGAATGAGAATGGTAATAGACACTGCACTTAAAAGAAGTAGTAAAGAAAAAGTGAGTGGAAAAAACCTAAGGTTTTAGGTAGAAAATGTTGAGGCATGTGATGGGTATATCTAAGTCCTGAATTGGAAATACACATTTTCTGTACTGAAAAAAAAAACTTAATAAACTACCTTATGATCTGTGAACACATTTTGAGATTGCAAATAAGAAATCAGTTTAAATAATAAATGACTATGCTGCCCGAGCAGTTTCATTTCAAATATAACACAATAAAAATGTCAAGAGACATGTCCTGGAAGACCGAAAGACTGCAGGAAGACCGTAAGTCAACTGGCAAATGTTTATGAACGTTATGGTGCAGAACAACCCACATGCAAAGCTGTGTGTTTTAAAATATGTGACTATATCTTTGTGACTTGTCTCTGACCAGACTGGGAGCTCATGGATGAAGTCCCAGTTCTGCAGTGGTTGAGACTGGTGTGTATCAGTCTCAGTGCAGAGGCAAGATCTTAAAAGCAAAACAACATTAGTATCTCTAGATCAGCGCCATGTGTTTAAATCACATGTTATCTGTACAGCAAGTTGACCATTCAAATGAAGAATTATGTATCAAATTCCTCTTTTGAAGACAAGACTTTCTGGCCAGTGTTTCTGCCCATCCTTTCTTTTTGGTGAATCTTTTTAAGTCCCCCAAAAGTACCTACTGAACGCATGAGTGGGAACACCAACACACAACTGTTCCAAGAACTCCTGACCAGTACTGCAAGATACTGCATAACCCCTTTGCCTGAAGCATAAAAAGCAAAGCAAAGCAAATCCTTCTGCCTCCAGGAAATTACTTGGTTTCCGTATGCTCCTTCATAAGATTAGTGATAATTAATAACTCCAATTCTTGTGGTATTTCCTGAAAATAATTATGGGCAAGGTATCGTGTATTGTTTGTAATTGAGAGGAGAATTTGCTCCTTTCCCTGTTAAACTGCACTAAGACAACATTTGTAAGTTAGGATAAAAATTAGAGCCCCATTGTTTGAGGAACCACATAAAGAGGGAGAGTCTCTGCCTTGAAGAGACGGATGGATTTGTGGTAAGGGGCGAGACAGATTATTGCTATTCCACTTTCACAAACAGAAATGGGAGCACAAGCTTCCCAATTCCAAAGTCCTGCAGAGGAGGTGGAAGGGAGACTGAATGCTCCCAATTTCAGGAGCATGTCCCACCTCTCCTTTAGCCCAGGGCTGGCACCCCAGCGGGAGCAGTTTGGGGAGTTAACCCCAGTGGGTCACCCCAGGAAGGAGCAACTTTGCCCTTCACCCCTCTCCCCAAGAGCAGCTCTGATAGTCCTTCTCTCCAGAGTTTCCAGAAACTTGTGTCTTGGATCCCTTCTCCATGGCAAGAGCCGCTCCTGCCTCTGGCTCAGACACAACCCAGCCACCGAACAGTTAAACTCCTCCTCCATCAGCTGGTGTGCTAATTAGTCCCGGATATTACAAAATACCGTGGTTTCTTATGGTGTAGACAGTTTATTTTTTTCAAACCTTGAGGCAAGTGAAAGAAATATAAGACTAGTTAACAAAGTTTCCAGTGAAAAGAAAGTCCTTTGAAAGAGTACCAGAAGTACAGCAGCTGGCAGAGATTTGTTGGGGAGAGGAGGAGGACGGGAAGTCCACGCAATCAGAAATCAACTGCAAAGCTCCCAGCAGTGGGAGAAAAATCAAACACCTAAAAGCAATTGAAACTACTCAGTCACATATTTTCATTTTATGTATATAATTTCAATAGGGCATGACTAAATCAAATCTATCAATATAATGAAATTTCAGAAATCAGGTTGTCCGCATAAAAATGATTTAGTCTCTAAATGATCATATACAGCCTAACACACTGCGCTATTAAATAAGCCCAGGCCATTTTCCCTTTTCAACAGGAATTCTGCCTCTTGCAGAGCTCAGAATGAACAGTATTCATTTAGAGAACAGTTTCACAATCCTGTATTGCTCATTATTTTTCAGTCCCCAGCCCTGTTCCCAGCTCCAATGCCCAAGCCAAGACATGCAATAGATCAGAAATGAAAGAAAAGAAAATATCACTTCACCAATACGCTACAATATTCCTAGGGAGACAGGAATCTTTAGATTTTAGTGCTTAAATCATATAGTCTCTTCTTAGATGCATATGAAATTATTTTAAATACATATTATTGACCCAAAGTTTGCCAGTTTTCATGCATGAAGTACATCTGACAAAAGGGATGCCCCTGCCAAACTTCAAATCCCAACTCCAAAGCTTAAAAAAATAAACCACCGGAACTTTTAAATACAGAAAGCAGGGCATTTACCAGCCTCATTCTATAAAATCGTCAAACGGAAAAATTTCCAGAAAAGAAATTTCACCATAGAGTAATCTTTTCTGTATACCCACAATTTGATAGAGTTATGAACAGCCAAAGAAGATCTGTAAGAGGGAGCTGTTCCAGCAGTTTTAAAGCCGGGCAGGTGAGATGCAGTAGGAATGAAAGAGAATGTGGAGAGAGTTCTCATCCTTCACCCAAACCAGAAACTATAATAAACACCAAACACAGAGAAAACTATCTTTTAATAAGTAAGTTAAAAACAGCATCATACTTCTAATCAGAGGATTACATTCCCACAACTACATTTTTCAAATACCAGTAAAGCAGACCACATAAAAGAATTTCAGTATCGGGAAAAATGCCCCAGATTCAGATTATACCAATAAATGTATTTTATTATCCAGTATATGGTTGATCTGACTGATCTCTCAAAACAAGAAAGGGCACTTAATGCTCTGTAAGAGGCCATTAGAGTCCTCAGAGCTTCTTTTAGAGAGTCACTCAATGCCATTATTGTACGGTGTTATCTGTCAAACTGAATCACAGCTGTTTAAAGCTGAGATTAGTGGAGGTTAAGTCATTAACACCACTAAAAGAAAAAAGAAAAGCTATAATATCCCTTTCCTCTTCTAAAAATAGGTATCAGTATTATAATTATTTGAAAAGCAAAGACCTTTTTGTGGACTGTCAGTCTTTTTTTCCTGGAACAGCTCATCAGACAACAACAACGTCAGTCTGGCACAAACATAATCAGAATTTAAATACCTTAAAGTTAAAAATCATATTTACAAAGCTCTGTCTTTGAATCTCTACAAGCAAAGAGGCTGATATTCTCCAATAAGGCTAGAAACTGGCTTGGATGCACAACTTGGGGTTTACACGTGCCAATTCTCTCATTAGCACATACAAGCGATAGCCGTGTTGTCTAACTAGAGATTATCAGGAAAAAGCTGTTAAAACACTATATTAACACTGAAGGTTTTTTTCCCTATAGCCCAAAACTGACTGTGTATGTGAGTATTACATTTTAAGGCAAAGAGGGAATATTCTGTAGAAGCTTATTTTCTTCCAGTTGTACCTTGACGGACCAACAAAAATGATCTGTGGACTAGCTTTACGAAGATGGGTCGTTTCTAGACTAATTATTCCTGGAAGCAGAGCTCATTATATATATTTTTCTCCTATATCATACACTTAAAGCTCATAATGATGCAAGAAGAAAAGTCAGAATAAAAGAATAATAAAAAAAGAAGTCAGTATAATACTCAGAATTAGATTTCTACCACATCCTAAAAGGAGGACACCCTTCCTTTAGCTGGAGCGTGTGAGTGCTCAAGAGCTGTCAGCATTATTTTCATTTCCAGTGGAGGAGGGCTGCTGAACCCTTTCAGCCCCATAAATCTCAACAGGCTCCGTGCTGTATTTTAAGAGCGCCACCTGAAGCTCAACCTGGCGGTACATGTCAGATAAAGACCCTGGGAACGATGGTTTCTATTTTCTGGGGCTTTCTCCAGCCCAGCGCACGCCACCCGCAGCGAGGTCACACCGATTCCCCTACAGTCCCAGAGGAGAATTTTGAAAGCATGTGGCTTTTTCCTTATAAATTAACTGTAAAATTCCCATTGCTTTCAGCAGGAGCACAGTTCACTTTAAGAACTTAAAATGGAAATCAAATAATGCAAAATACTGACACAATAAAACAACATTTTGGAGCCATTTGTTTCAATTTAGCTTTTCAGTCACCGACAGCTTGGTGGATACAGGTTCTTGTGGTTTTTCACCTTCTGGGGCTTTTTTTCAAGGTTATAGAGCAAGATGAAAAGAAAATCAGGAGACGTTTTAAGCTTTTCCTGTTAATCTCTTATCTATGCTGTGAAAAGCAAGCTGCTGCTTTTGGTTTTGCTTTCCTGCTTCTTCAGTGAGCTCAGTAGTAAGAGTAAGAGCATCCACCTATGGCTAAGGAATTATTTTTCAGGCATTTCACACTTACCTCATTCGATAATGGAGCCGGTGGGATGTTTTTTCATCTATCTTAAAGACCTTGTTTGGTGCATACCAGAGTTTTTTGTTTTCATCATACAGCGCAAAGAGATTATGGCAGAGAGGAGATACAGCTGTCGGAAAAAAGTAAACAAATGTATGAATCACAAGGCTTCAACGCATACGCACACCTCACAAATACAAATGCATAAAGCAAATATCTGAACTTACAAAACAGACCATAAAAAGAAACTGATACCAGGATTAGTTTAAAGCAAACACTAGAACGGTGTTCTAGTTCTTTACGGTTAAAGTGGAACTGCAAACTGCTAACTCCACTGGTTTTACTGTGTATTAAACAGCAGATCATTTCAGCTACTTTTAACACCAAACTTACTCTGAAATCCTGATTTTGCCAAAGGTCTGAACTGACTTAAAAATCTCCACTTTTTCCAGATCACAGAAACACGTGTTTTAACAAACCCGCTCAGCAATACAACTTTGTTCTCAGTTTTATTTTATTACTAAATTTTACTCCTATAGCTGGAAGAGAAGGGTTTAGTGAAACGATGAAAATCCCCTTCTCATTAGAACACAATCAGAAAGCACAACGTGCTGTTTTTCCAGGCTTTGCTCATCCAGCAGAGGGTTTTCCAACAAAGAACAGACTTTGACTTGTACGTCTAGGGCCACATGCCTTAACCTTTGCATTTACATCATCCCAGAGGAAAAACAGGCTGGTTATGGCATGTTTACAGGTCTCCCCTTGTTTGAATTCCTCGCTTCAGTTTCCCACTCAATAGGAGGCAGTGCCTTTTTGCAGAAGCCTTGGGGAGGGAGGAGGCTCTATTGCAGAGAGAACTGCAGTATGGGCTTTAAGTGTCTTTCTGAAATCGCGCCAACTGCAGAGCACTTTGTTGGGGTCCTGCAGAATTCACTGAAACCATTTCTGCCGTGATTTGGGGAGAGAGAGAGAGAGCGGAAGGGAAGCCAAGGAAATAAAAACCAAACAGCCTAATTGCAAAATTCACAAGAAGGTGAGGTTGGGCAGGCACTGCCTTCTGCAGGGCAACAAGCAGAATATAGGTGCCATCAATGGTTTAATTATTCAAGCTGTGATTTACAGCCAAGACCAGCACCACAGGCTCCCTGAAATGGGTAAGACTTTACCCATTAGCGGGTACTTCACTGTCATGTGCTGTGCGGACTTAGTGAAAAGTGAGAGAAGGCAGAAAGAAGTTCCCTTAAGGAAAGCTCACTTTAAGTCATTTCTTCAAAGTTTTTAAACTTCCAACAGAAATTACTGTGAGCAGCTGCACAGTATGTGGGTTCACGCCGTACACCAGGGCCCATGTTTGTGAGGCTCTAGCATAGATGAAATCCGCTGATTCTGGTAGCATCATATATATACATATTCAGATATTTTGCTGAGTCAAGGAGCACAGTGACAAAGCAAGAAGCCTTCATTATACATTTCCGTATTACCACAGTTTTGGTTAACTTTAACTAGTGAATTATTAATACTATTGATACCGCAACACTCTGCAAAGAATTATCAGGTAACGGAAGAGAAAACTGGAAGTGGGAAAATATCAAATGGGTTCTTAGAAGTAGCAAATTTTTGTTCTCATTAGCCCTCTCCAAAATGCTTTATAACATGGGACAGATCTTGACAGGCGTACCAACTAGTATAGGAGATAAAAGAGGGGTTTTTTTAACTAATATGTGTATTGTGTCTCCTCCTAAAAGAAGCCTAATACCATCCCAGCAAAATGAAAACATCAGTGCTTGTAACCAGGGTGGGAGATCATTCCTTTATGTGAATCTTAAGACAGCCTCTCCCACCATTTCTTCTACTCCAAACAGTTTAAGAACTGCCCAAAAGCCCCTTGGCAGAGGTTTCCATCCTAGACTCCATCACAGCCATATTTCTTCTACAAACATTGACTTACACGCAGAGAGGATGCACCACTTTCCATACTGTCAAGCCTTGTCACTGAGAATGTATATAAAATCCATATACTCACAACACCTCTGGGCAGCTTCGATGCACAGCTCCTCCGAGGTGAACTCGCCACTGGTGTAACAAATGGGATTTTTATCTTGCAGGTAGAAAAGTATTTCTAAACCCTGATGCTGAGCTTCCAGGTTTACTTCGCTCTTCTTCGTGCTCCTCATCTTTGCACAGAAAGCCATGGCTTTGCAATCTTCTTTTACGTTTAGATACTGAAAGGGGAGGAAGAACAGTTAAGGAAAATATGAAGAAGAGTTCGAGGATTTCTCAGAACACAAATTCATTGCTTAATGAGGCTACTGCACACCGTTTCTCCAAGTCTTCACATTGGGAATGTGATTATTCAAAATCAGTACTTTTCACAAGTAAGAGGAAAAGAAAAAAAAAAAAATGTCAGTGATTATTCTGTTTCTGGTATCTCTGTTCCAAATCATTCCCTTCTGTTCTGGTGGTTCCACAACTATTCAGAAGGTTTCTCTTCTTACTGTAAAGCAGGAATAACTTTCCCATCCTTAAGCACCTAACTGGCTGAAAAACAATACTTGAGGCTGGGTAATATAAACAGTGCCATTTATATTGCCTTTAAAAAAAAAAAAAGCTTAGCTTCTATTTTTATCATCTCTTTAACAGCTAAATATTTCTGATAGTTTTCTCCCCTCTCACCCTTTGTTTTTTAAACTCCAGATACTTAATATGTCATGGTGAAATAAGCTTCATTGGAAAATTATTTTTTTATTATTACTTCTCTCTGTTTCCAGAAGGAAAGGGTAGCACTAAGTAGGTTTAATGCAATATCTTTTAGACTGCCAAGAATGCATACAAGATAGCTCTAACTCGAAAGAAAACGCCTGTTGCATTTTATACCCAGTGCTTAAATAGAAAGAACCGGAAGGAAATAGATGAACACATGCTCCAGGTATTATGGGGTCTGTGTTCCATGTTTTACTAAGCTTCAGCTCAATTAATAACAAAAGCCCAAACCACCAGTTCTACAGTTTACGAACTTAATCCTCCCACCGAAAACCAAACAAAACCAAACCTCAAAAGCTAACATACCTGCATTTATGTGACTGTCTGATCCTCTACGCAGCTGAAACGGATTATCTTCACACTCTCCAAGAGCAACTTGACTCTGGCTAAGTAAAAAAAAAAAAGTAATTAGAATTGTCAGGAATGGCTTTGTACAGTTTGAGGCACAAAATACATGGTCAGGCTGATAAAATGCACTCTGAGGGAATCTTTCTGTTAATGCAACTGAGATCCGGATCTAGTCTCAACCAAATACAGTCAGAGCGAGCATCTAGGAGTCTCTGGGGTCTACTGATTTCTTTTGACTCTGGGTGATCTGACTGAGATGCAGGCAAAAAAAAAAAAACAAAAAACAACAGGGGAAAAGCTTGGTTATTCATTGGTTTTTTTTTTTTCATATTTTCAGAGTATCAACCATCAGTTTGGTGTCACGCTCATTGCAACCCTCAGCTGCAATGCAACCAAAGGAGCCTTCTTTTCTTTGCTCTACTCCTTCATGGCTTTTGAGGTCACTTCATTCTTCACGTTTTTAACTACATATTGCTAATTCCAATTCTTCCCCAGTCTCTGTTGTTTCTTCCCTTTCCAGATTATCAAGTTTTTAAATTTGTTTTATTTTCCTTTCTCTATGAAAGCCTTGGGTGGGCAGCAGAGAATAAGGAAGCTTCTCAAGGGGATACCACAGCAAGGGTCATATTTCTCTTAAAAGATTCTTGTTCACAAGGAGCGCAGCCCATGACTTTAATGCCTTCCAAGAGCCTAGTTTTTCTTTTTTCTAAGCCCTATCTAACACCACAAACCACCTCAGTATTCTGGGGCTGGTTTGCAAAAGTCTCCCACCCAAAATCACAGGTTGTCCTCATCATCCAAAGCAAACCTGGAATATATCAATACCATCTTTTTTTAATGGCAGGGGTGACACTGCCTCTATTTAAAGAACTGTCTGATGCCAGAGCTGTAAAATCAACAAGATGCTCCATGAACACTTAAGAAGCAGAAGGGGGAAGAATGGGCATTAGTAAGAAGTCTCCTTAACCCCAGTCCTGATGGTAGAGCATCAAGCAAAAGAGCTGGATGCTCAGAAGGCATGACTGTATGTTCCTTTCCACCTTTGGAAAAGAATTGGCATGGGAATAAGCCAGATGGGGATGGAATTTGGACTTCCTGAAGAGAAGAAGGACATGGGACTCTGTTCTGCATCTCCCGAGAGACTCCCGTGCTCTGGCAGTGGTCCCACATCGCTGTCTGCCAGCCATGGCTCTGGGCTCTCAAGGGAAAACCATCCCACTTCAGTCTCCTGGGACAGCCACTAACTGAGTGTGACAGTAAACTAAATGTGACAAAAGGTCTCTAAACTAAATGTGACGGTTCTGCTGGTTTGGTAAACATCGTCCATCACTCATCCGAGCCTGAAAATGTGTGTTCTTCATCCCTCCCTTTTTCTCTTCTCCTATCTCTGCCAAAACATACTTGAAGTAAATGTGTATTGTTTTTGCTGCAGCAGCATTAGGCCTGGATCTGATATATCACTGCATATTGCTTTATAAGCCTCAGGCTTACTTTGGAGAAAGCCTGACACTGCTACACAAGCTTTCCTTGTGCTTGGAAAATGCCCAGCAAATGTGATACTATCACAGAAAAAAATAACATTTAACAACACGGCACATATTTACAATTAAATTGCATGTTCCTGCCAATCGTGCCACTTTAATGCTAAATTTGAGTTTCCAGACACAATCCCTCAGCAATAATATGGGGAAGGAGTAATTGAGCATGATTACTGGAACATGCAGACAAGCCAGCAATTATTTCTGCACAGCACCAGAAAATTTAAATGCAAAAGGTTAAAGATATTAGCTCTAATCTAATTGAAAACACTCCCTTTTAAGCAAGATATCTTATAGCTGAAACTCAATATATTTTAATGTCTGTGCGGGCATAATATTAAAAAGATTGTCCAGACGTTTTAAAATGTGAAGAGAAATAAAAACCCCTTGCCTTCTGGCAGATTCATAAATCAGAATTGTTGCTTTTCAGCGCAGCATTCTTTGGTTTTGCTTAATAGCTCGTATTCTTGTTTCTAATCACCGCAGCAATTCTCAGAATACAAAAGAACCTTAAGTGATGCCTCATTTACAATAGGCTTCTGGGGGATGAACCAAACAAACCAACATCCAAGCTCTAACTTAACTATTTACTAACGAGTTTTCCAGATATTCCCATACTCAGTGTCAGGAATTCACCTTTTAAAAAAATGCATCTTAACCTTCCAAAAGTCTCCACTCCACAAGACAAATTCCTGCTCGGTTTTAGTAGCATCTCTCCCCAGTCCTGCACAGTAATGTTATTGTACGTACAGGTCACGGCACCCGGTGACAGCCAGGAGAGGGTCAGGGCAGTCCCTCGCTCCTGCAGGCACATACAGGCGGCCACAGGACTGTCCCCGCTGCCAGGGTCACCCCAGCGATGGTGACTCACAGCTCCCCGCGGCCACTGCCTTTGGTCTCTTGCGATATTAACCATCGCATCACACACCCCTCGTGCTTCATCTCAGGAACCCAAAGGGGATTTTTATCCTTTGCCACTTAAAAGGTTTCAGAGCCTGGATGGACCATTGCTTTTTGTGTATCTTCTGCAGATTACCCCTCTTCCCTTGTGAACGTTTCTCTTAAATACCAGCTGCATCCTTTCTCCAGACTGTATTTTGTGCCATGCTGGCACTGGTCTCCTCCTGCAGGACACGCTCCCCTCTCTCCTGCTCATCCTTGCAGCATCTCTCAATGTTTGACCCATCCTCATCGAGCAGCTCAACTCCAGGGGACAGAGGCAGGACCGCAGGGATGCTCTCAGTCTCTGCAGGGAGTGCTCTGACTGACAGGACAGCGTTTGATTTTTTCAGAGCACATTTTCTCTCCACACAATTTCTGTTTCTCGTGGTGGAAACAATCTTCTGCAATGCGGACTGGAAAATATTTAGGGGAAGGCAGGACGGCTCTTCTCGAGATACTCCTCAAAAGCTGATGCATCTGGAACGCTCCTCAAAGCAAAGGGGTTTTCTGCTTATTTAAAACCCTGAGTGATGTATACACACATACCTGCCACCTTTTAAAAGTCTCTATTTCACTGCAGAATAACTCAGCCTGCAGGTAGGGTGAGCAAAACCCCAGCCCGCTGCACCACCAGCAGAGGGGGACAACGATTCATCCTTCTCACCATGGTCCCAACCACCAAATTAGTGATTTTGGGTGCACACAGGCACAATAACAAAACCATGCACCCACCATTGCCAAAACTCACATCCAATTTCTCTGGACTAGGTCAACAAACAGGGCCCGCAGATAGTATTCTTTTTCCCATACAGAGATGAAGCCCTCACAAAATTTTGGTATCAGAAAGATGAAAAAAATAGGGAGAGGGAATTTGAGAAGGCAGGTTACTGAAAACCAGTTTTTCTCATTTGACTATTAAACTATTGAGACTTAAAATATTTGGAAGAAAATAGTATTGGGTGAAAACTCATGTTCCTGCCTATGACTTGCCACGGCCAAGATCTTAATAAAAGCAGAGTAGTTCAAGCCCAATACCCCCAGCATTCCTAAGGAAAAAAAACCTCCAAATGTACAAGACTATTTACTAAATAACCCCTTCAAACTTTTGTATGCCTCAAAAATCAAGGAAAGAAAAGCCAGGGGCATAAATTACATGCTTTAGAAGCTATTTATGAATCTTCCTTGAAGCAGAAGGAAGGAGTTAACCTGCTGTCATGGAAGGAGGAGCTCGGAAAGCCCACTGGGCTCTGAAGCCTCCTGTGAAGTTGGGACACCTGTACCTGGCCCTGCCAAGAGCCTCCCTGGAGAAAAATACCCTGAAGCACAAAAAAACCCTTCCCTTGAATAAGTAAACATGATAAAACTGACAGCTGGGAGATACTTTTTAAGATGTCAGACACCAAGAGAAAATGGCTCCAAGCTCCACCGGGCGTTTTTGAGAAAACTCTTCTCACCTGAGCTCAAACAAGGCTGGAAATGCCCCGTAGCTTGGGCTCTCCCATCCGAGCAGCCAAAAGCATTTTTTGGGTTTTCACCCCAACTCCGTTTTCTCCCTTTCAGTGGGACACAACTTAGATTTCTACCAGCAGAACTGCTGCAATTCCCCAAACAGAGGCCCCACAACACAGAGGAGAAGCAGAGCCTCCGTACCTGCCAGGAGAAATGTCCTCAGCTGCTGGAAAGCTGCTGCTCGCAGGTACTGCCCATCCCAGCTGGACCCCACAGACCCAGAACCCTTTGTTTTCCAGTTGTAAAAAATTTTAATGGGCAAAGGGAAAACATGAAACTCATATGGATTTTGAGAAGAAACCCCCCAGCGCACATCACAGAATCCAAGAATGGTTGGGATTGGAAGGGACCTCTGGAGATCATCTAGTACAACCCCCTGCCAGAGCAGGGTCACCCAGAGCAGGTTGCCCAGGAACGTGTCCAGGTGGGTTTGAAGGTCTCCAGAGAAGGAGACCCCACACCCTCTCTGAGCAGCCTCTTCCAGGGCTCTGCCACCCTCACAGGAAAGAAGTTTTTCCTCATGTTTAGGTGGAACTTCCCATGTTCCAGTTTGTGCCTGTTGCCCCTTGTCCTGTCCCCAGGCACCACTGAGAAGAGTCTGGCCCCATCCTCTTGCCACCCACCCTTTAGCTATTGCTCAGCATCGATGAGATCCCCTCTTAGTTTGCTCCTCTCCAGCTGAACAGCCCCAGGTCCCTCAGCCTTTCCTCAGCTGAGAGATGCTCCAGTCCCTCATCATCTTCATAGCCTTTAATCCACACTTAACCTGAGGCACACCACCTCCGCACGGAGTCCTGCTCAGATTTAAAATGCAAGTTTTTCTTCCTGCTGTTTTTGGGGAGTTGTGGTAGGAATACAAGACTCCAGCTGGCATCACAGACCCCCCAGCACCGTCCCTGCTACACCACCACCCCCATGGGTCCCCACGCTTCCACCATAAACAAAGATCACGAATGCCAAACGCAAAGATGGAAGGTCTGTTCCGGGGGCGAAAGTCCCTAAAACACGAGGAGAGGAAAATCCCAGATAAAGTCTGACCAAACCAGAACTCGGTTCGAAGCACCATTTTGCAAGCTCTTCCTCTTTTTTTCGCTCTCAGCCAGTTTAGTTTCTGGTGTCACAGCAGGGGATGTTTACAGTCGCTTATGCTAAGAAAGTAAGGGAGAGGCTTTTCCTACCCGTGCAGGGCATGCTCATTTTGTAGTATTTACAGTTTATGTCAGCCCAAAAGTCCTCAATTATTATTACTTTTTCAACAGACGAGTGAAGAAACATGTCACAGCCCGTACAGCACGGGACATGCATCTAATCTAGCTTAGGCATTTAAAAAACCAATTATTTTTGGAAATTCAAGAACCAAAACCCTACAGGGCAGAACGAGGTTGCCTTTTTAACTGTATTTGGGTTCCTTCTGTCCATATGCAATATTTCGTCATCTTTATGTATGCGATCACACGCTATTTTCTTCTTTCCCCACAGGACACTCTCCCTGAACGCGCAATTCAGTATTTATTTTATTTTATCCCACTATTCAGAGTGATGTCACCACACGCAGTTCACCTTTGCCCCAAAAACCAGAATTACTAATTCCCCTAGGGTTTTTCTATAGTATTCATTCCGCGACATGACTGATCTGTGTTGTAAAACTCAGTTTTAAAAAATCAGGCTGAGAGGACAAATAATGGAAATTTTCAGCCAAAATAGTTAACGTGCAGCAAAGTTCTTGAGAACTGAAAAAAACCAGGGTGCGTACGATCGGGTGCGTCGGGCAGCCTTCATTACTCGCACGCTTATATTATCAGGTGTTATATATTTCCATTTTTAGCGATTTAACCCCGAAAAGCAGAGGAGGCAGACTCCTGTCGTGTTCACCGACAGCTTCGGACCAGACCCAAGGCTTCACGAGCCCACCCGATTCACCGTCGCGCTGCGAGAACCAACCCCGGCTCGTTTCCTGTGCTTTTCCAACGCAATTTCAGCTACTTCTCTGAATTTCGTGACGTCATCGCCTATGTAGGAAGAAGTTTTTCGGCTCGCTCAGAAAGCTGAGCGTGTTAATTTACCGCCTTCGTTGTCCATGCTGCAGACGCGTGCACACGAACACAAAGTCACATTTTCCTCTGTTTTACCTGATCTTTCCAGCCTGATGTTCCTTTGGATACAGACTGGGCCTTCAATGAAATCAACAGCTTGCTTCTAAACTATAAATGTGTACTTCATTCTTTCTCATCCACAATTTCTGGCATAACAACAACTTTAAATGATCATTTTTGAGAAGCTTACAATCTGTTACCATGTCCTTGCATAGTCAATACTAACCAATTTTCACTTAAAGCAATATTGATTTCCTTGGAGGAAAAATATATTCACATACCAAGCTTCAAGCCCTCATGGAAACCCACCAAACAATGACATGATTTTTATAGAATTATGCTGTAGCCAATACTCCAAAACCTATCACACACAAACTAGAGGAAAGTTCTGTTTGTTTTTTCAGATGGTTGGCTCATGGCAGGGGCAAAAGAGCTTTATTACTAAGGCTGATACTAACGGGACTGGAGGGGGATTCCAGCCTTAAAGAGATTTACACGGACAATCTGTTGTTGTTCCTGCCTGGGACACACCATTAATGACCCTTTTCCTTCCTTTATGTTCTCCTCTGCTCACCTCTCTGTGCCTGCTGCTAGAGGTTTGCACCTTTCAGATATGATGGAAGTTCTTTGGCAAAGAGCCACCTCATCTTCCCAGCAATGAAGCAGATCTTCAGGAAACACGGCCTCTTCCTGGTGGCACTGCACTGATTTAAGGGGTTTCCTGAAGTTCAGATGTGTGGAAAAACTGTCAGGAAAATCAGATCGTGTGGCAAAGACTTCCAAATCCACGTTTTCTTCGAAGAGAAAGTGTTACGGGCGTGCAAAGCTTGTTCTTTCTGGGCTTACTTGACAAGTGACCCTCATCTGGTCACTAGAACTGGATGTGACAAGACAACGCATGTGCTCTTTGTGCCCCAGTTAAAAGCTATAACTTCAGTGAAAGTTAAAATAACGTGCCTCACAACTGGGGCAGACAGAGAGTAAACACAGAGTCACGCACACCAGCTCCACTAATGCACGGGAGCTCTTTCAACTCAAGAGCCTTTGGCCGTACACCCAAGTCTGAAGTCACCACAGCACTGAGGTCTACAAGGAGGTGCTCAAGCCCAGGGAACAGCTCTACCTTCTCCAAGAAAGGAAAACAAGCTGTTGTCATTGCACAGATCCATCAGAAAGGCAGGGGTGGAAACAAACATAGAAAGAATGGAAGAAAAAACAGTGTAACGTGTGATATTCTCTCTCTGCTGACTGGAAGACAGAGGGCTAACGTCATCACACAGCTCATCGTGCCATGGATGGACACAGCCAGAGCAGCCATATGGCCACGATGGTGCTGTGATTTAGGAGCACAAGGGACATTCAGTGTCCAACAACGTCCCAGGACTTCTACAAAGCTTCAACACCCACTTTCCTCCTCCACAAAACAACCTAGAAATTCAAGCGCCCTTTGCTCCCTGAATATTTAGGAGCCACCAGCAGCTTTCCTAAGCAGGAAAAGCCACCAGGAGGGAGATGAAGCACTTTTATCATCCATAACCTTTCAGATGAAGGTCTGTAACTGCAGAACAGCTCCTCTCTTTAACTGGACTTTAACTGTAACTGCAGCAAGAGAACTTGCTTCATCCTGCTCTCCTGAGCCTTAAGATCTCACAGAAGCCACTATGCTGAAACGTCTGACAAAGAAACCTCGTGTCTGGGGACTTGTTGTGCATCTACAGGCTCTCCTCCAAGTTCTCTTCATGAGCCAAGACTTTTAAGCCAGAATCCACTGATCTCCACCGTATTCACTTATCTAATTTCAT
This sequence comes from Limnodromus scolopaceus, assembly GCA_028565335.1. Taxonomy (NCBI): domain Eukaryota; kingdom Metazoa; phylum Chordata; class Aves; order Charadriiformes; family Scolopacidae; genus Limnodromus; species Limnodromus scolopaceus. Next base: position 32,697,623 of record JAOXNO010000004.1, read on the forward strand.
CTGCTCAGCAGTCTGCACGGGGAAAAGAGATGAACCCCAGGCCCTAGACATGACAACCTGGCACAGCACCCAATGCTCTTCTGCTGGGTAACTATTTAGACTGAGAGTCCACCTGGGAGGGGGCGGTTTGGACCCCTCGGTTGCAAAAACCACTACATGCCCATTGGCATAATACTAAGATGATCCATCCCCTTTAGGGATCATCCGTGATTCACTGGTGCTCCTCAACGAGGCCATCCTACGCTTTACTTGCTTTTAAGGAAAAAGAAAGCTTAGATTTATTATCACATCACCCGGATTTCCGATCACGTCTTAGAACTTCAGTAAGAAACCAATCAAAACAAGCAAACAGCTGATGTCCAGCAAAGTCGAGACGGCACAAGAAACATTATGAGCACATCTTTTCTGCAAATGAGTAGAGGAGAAGGAGAAATTAAATGACTTGCCCACTTACCCAAGAAATCAGCGCCAGCATTGGTAACCAGCCTGGGTTCTCCCACGTCCCACTCTGCAGCCTCTAACATAAGAAGTAGAATTAGAAGCAACGGCTCCTCCAAACACCACCTCAGTAGGCGGATTCACACACGCTACAGCTTTCTAGTTCAAGAGTATGTAAAACGTGCAAAGGGGCTGGGACTTCTTGGTGACCACAGAGCTACTGCAAAGGTCCCCTCCTCCGAGACTCGCGGGCTGTTCACAGACCACTCTAGCAAAAGCTCCTGGTGCAGTAACCACACACGGTCATTTCCCTCATGTTCAGCCCTGTAGCCACTTCCTTGAGAGCAGCTACAGATGTTCTTAACCCTTCTCGTTTTCAAATCGTATCACAAAATGGAGACTCTCATCCCGGTTCTCTCCACCCCCTGTTTCCTCCTCCCCGGAGCTGGGCAGCACCAACTGCATGGTATGATGGTGGCAGCAAAGAGGGACTGGAAGGAAGACCCTGGCTCCCTCATCATCCCCACCATCAGCCATCACATGCACGGAGGTCACCAGCCTCAGGGAAGGAACGAGTGAGATAGGAGGTTTTGCTACAGCAAATATTCTTTACCCCAGAGGAGGAACTTGCCCAGAGTCATTCTGCAACAGGGCTGAGCTGCCCAGAAGCAGTTCTGGCATCCCAGCACCTCCCAAAGAGCAGGAATTACTGATGGCAAAGAGCAACCTCAAGTTGACCACAGCAGCCCTCAGAAGAATGCACTGATATAACAGTACCTCTTTGCGTTCTACCTGGTTAAAAAACAAAATGTGACTAACTTCTTGCCATAAGTACTTAAATCACTTATAAAGACCTTAAGGAGTTTCATCAACGTGGTCAACATCTACTCTGCATATGGTAAGACACTTGAATCCCCTACATTGCTTTATTCACGAAGATTTCTGGTAGTCGCGTGCTTCCTGTGGTGGCTTTGCACTTTGGTAAGTGTTTTTTGATGGTTTGCCTTTTTCTTTTTTTTATTTTTTTTTTAATGTGGTGAGGACATACTGTTAAAGTTCACTCTTCAGGGCTCACCATTTAAAACAAGTCATAAACAAAAGCAAACAAAACTCTGGCTTTCTGTTCAGAGCAAACCACCGACAAAGACAGGCCCTCAACCAACAAACATTCTTTCTGTAATATCGTTGCAAAACCATACAATTTCATAGCAAACTTTGGATTCGCTATTGACAGCGAGAGCCATTTGGTCTTCAAAGTCTCTGACCCCTCTCTGTGTTCTCTGCTCATCTTTTATTGTTAAAATCCCCCTACTGTAATGCTGGAGCCCCAATACTGGAGCACTGCGTGCAATTCTGGTTGGAGAAGGTATGGCCAGATGGTATGAAAACAATTTAAAGGTTAAAGATAGCATCTCAACTAAAGCCCTTTCTGCTAGGCACTAAATATATATATATATAGTTCTGATGTGAATAAGTCAAAAGCCAAGATTTGAAGTGCAGAAATCTCTGTAAAGCGGCAGGTGCCGTGGTAGCGGAGGAGGTGCTAATTGTAGCTACGTGGTCCTGTAAGTCATGGTGCAAAAACATGTGTAAAGGCCATCACACGTGGTAAAACAGAGCAGAAATGGAGCAACAAGAGAAATTTCAATGCGATTTCAGATCTGAGCACAGATCACCTCTGGTCTTACCAGCAGGGGCTCCAGATTAATCCAATTTGGCAAAAAACTTCTGAAGCACAGCCTGACACATGGCTACGTCCTGGTTTGAGGCAAAACAGAACCAACTTTCTGGTCAGTAATTTTACTTCTTAGCTAAGCCTCTTCTAACTCTTTGAAATTAACAGCATGTTGTGCAGAAAACTGTTTGTTTTCAGAGTGATAAGACCTCTGTTTATAGTTAGTGCTAAGGAATAGTATGCAGAGAAGCTCTAACACCTCTGGCCTTCAGGCAGAACCTGACTCCTGGAAATCCTGCCACCCGGCACAGCGAAACTCTGCAGGAAGAGTTCAGCTTCAGTTTTTCTCTCCCTCTCCTTTTTCCCCAGCATCTGCATAAGAATATGGCAGATATTCAAGCACTCACACGGCGTTTCTTCACCGAGGAGGACTCAAGGGGATTCCAGCTGGTCCTTCTCCACAGCATGAAGTCCTACAACCCTCAGAAAAAAAGCTCCACTCCTGGCTGTGCTTCCAGGTCTACAAAGTTAGAGAAGCGCTGGTCCAAAAAGCAGCGTTACCTCTTCCTCTGCCAGATACAAGCTGCATTATGACTTCTGCTACATCATGCAAACTACCACCTACATTTGAAGACAGGTTGGAGGTCTCCTTTCCATGACTGTAAGCAGAGTGACCCCAGCTTTCCCTGCCCATCTCACTGTCACACACCGTGGAGGCCACCAAAGCATCCCAGCCAGTGAGCCATCAATAGCTCAGTCTACAGAGAAACTGCTCCTTCATATCAACGGATCATTTTTGTTGTTTGTGAGATAATTTATACGCAGATGTTCTCTTGCAAAAGAGTTAGCAAGTGTTGCCATGGAAAGCCACAGCCATCTGAGACCAATTTACAGAAAGAAATGAGCTCTACAGTAGCTACGCCAATGCCACCCACAGCTTTGAAAATCAAATATGCTGACCTTCAACTGAAACCTATTTGCTGGGAAACTAATAAAGGAGAGTTAGTCAAAGTAACATTTCATAGAATCAAAGTATGGTTTGGGTTGGAAGGGACCTTAAAGATCATTGAGTTCCAAACCCCCTGACCTGGGCAGGGACACCTCCCACCACACCAGGTTGCTCCAAGCCCCCTCCAACCTGGCCTTGAACCCCTCCAGGGATG
>JAOXNO010000004.1:32723547-32737526 GCA_028565335.1 Limnodromus scolopaceus
TCCAGAGTCCCTCCCCAGCTTTCCTGGAGCCCCTTGAGGGACTGGAAGGGGCTGGAAGGTCTCCCTGGAGCCTTCTCCAGGCTGAACACCCCCTACAAACTCATCTCTGGCCTCACGCACAGGTGAACGAGCTGGCATAAACAACTTGGGTGTTTACACCAAAATGAGGAGACACGCACAATTCTGCCGTCTGCGCAGAAAAGAAATCGGTTTCTTCATTGTGGTTTCAAACCCTTCTCAAAGTCACAGGAAACAGCACAAGTAGAAGTAATATCAGTAAGAAAATGATTCAGTTCAATAAAATGATTCCTCCTCCCTTCCCCCCACCCCCCTCCCATTTGGCATTTTCTTCTGAAAGAAAAACCAATCTGCTGCTACTTTTGGGGGGAATTGTCCTAATTGCCGAATTGGTCACTAAAAAGAACATGCCCTGGTAAAACAAGCCCACTTTCTATGTAATGGTAGTTTCATGTAATTCAGACTAAGCAGAGCATGCTGATAACATCTTTTTGTTAAGGTTTTCTCATGCACATGGCTGCACATGGGCGTGCGAGTCCCTTTGCCGGTTACCAAGTGTTTACACATCAATACAGTTCATCTGTCCCGGCTCACTGAACCTTTTCTCCAGGAAATCAACCCAAAGCTTTTCATTTCCCGCACAGGAGCTGGGAGGCGGGGATGGATTGCGTGTGAGTGCACGTGTGCGTGTGTCCCCAGGTGGTTGTAGTTTACAAACTGAAGATAGATAATCACTGATTATTTTTTTTCCCCTTCTCCCAAGAGGAAAGGAGCCAGCCCTTCCTCGCCTGTCTCCAGAGCTGCCTGGGAACCAGCAATGGAATTTGGATTATCTTTCTCCTTTTCCCTCAGCAACATGGTATCATTGGGTCTGGATTAACCACCTGCTGCGGGTGCACAGAAAAACACTGGAGTCTCGCCCCATTTCCATCACTCTGGTAATTTTAACTCGGGCTAGAGAAGAGCCTGAGGTTGCAAGGAGGGAGGCCAACCCCTGCAGACACACGTGGCCGTGCCGGTGGGGCTCTCAGACCTGACCTTTTCTTGCTCTGCTGTCCCCCGTCCCCCGTGATCTGCCTGCAGGGGCCATGTTCCATTGATTAGCTTTCATTCTCGTTAGCTCTTTCCATGGCTTTGCCTTTGTAATGATGAAATCAGTTTTTCTCGGTGGGTTTTCATGCTCAATAACGTACCAGATCTTTATTATTTGCGCTTTACAGGCAGGACTCTTTTCCCAGCACAGCAATTGATGCTGCGAATGTCCTTAAATCCTGAGGCTGCAAATGGAAGCCAAGCGGAGGAGATGGCTGTGACGAAGGATTGCATAAGGGGCTTAGCCTGGCTGCGGCAGCTCAGAGGAGAGCAGCTTTACCTCTGCCTCCACCGAAATCGGTGCCCAGAGCCCAAGACCATGTCCAGGAACGACCTGGGCTCCCAAAGGCCACATCCTTCAGCGGGAATTAAATCCTCACGTGCTTGCACACCTCACTTTAAAAAATGGGGCTAGGGTCCTAGGGCACCTTCACAGAAATTGCGTGTTCAGTTCTGCTGGCAATGCGAGCTTTTTGCTTTTCTCCTTAATTTCAGGACACTGGTGTCTGCTGGTTTCTACTGGTTGTTCTGTGACATATAACTGGGATGAAATCAATGTGCTTCTAAAAATGACTCCAAGAACTATGTAAATAACAGGGGAGGATTTCCAACCTATACCCAAAATGGTCTGCTTTTACCACAACATACCATCCTATGGGGAGGGTGTAATTTTGTATTAAAACCTTCAAAGTGGTTTTCTCTAAGGAATTAATCACGGGTATTTGTAGCTGAGTATGTTCTCTTGCTTACAAAGAGAACTGGCTTGTAAAGAGCTGCAGAAAAGGCCTTTGATGCAGAATAAATTTTTCTTTCCCCTGCAAGTACTGTACTGGGGTACAGTGACAGGTCAGAGTAATTATTTTTATCTTGCATACTTATTTAATTTGCAACTTCCAGGATGCACTGACATCCTCCACAAAATAAAAGCCAAAATACAGATGACTAGACTTGACTGTCTTGGTGTTTGTAAATTAAAAATCAAACTAAGTTCAAACAAATTCTCTCTTTGTAGCCTTTTTTCAAGAAGGGGCGGGGATGGATGCACAAATTTTCCCTTACTTGCCTGCTCTGCAGTTTGGTTTTCAAGCTTCCAGAAGCCAAACTTCACAAAGGTCTCTGAAATGGTGATGTTTTCACACTACTTTAGACATCATAGATGTTTAGAAACCTTTTTTTTTTTTCTCCATGGCATTTCAACATACAGTGAGGGACCCTCTGTACGGTAAAGTGCTTTAAATCACCGATGCTGTCAGCTTGGGATTGACCGGACCTTTACATAAAATGTGATTTAACACTATCTAAGTGGTTTCAGTTTGTCATCGATTTCTTCCTGGCAGTACTTCTGGAGCCTGATTCTTCTCATAGCACACTAGCGAAAATCAGAACTGGCATAAAAAGTATTAGGAAAAGTAAAAGAAGTACTAGTGCTGGGAAAAAAAGTCCTAGCGTACTTTTCGTACGAGCGAAAATCAGGAGGAGGCAGTGAAGTCACAGGCACTGTGTTACGTGTAAAACGTGCCACTGAATTTCGATGTCAGCTGTTCCTTGAACTGTAATAGTATTAGAAAGTATTCTAAGAATAATTCTCTCTGCTTTTCTGCAGAGTGTCAGGCTATGTTCAGTGCTCTTCATATTTTTTGAATTATTTTTTTTCCCCCGAAAGAAAAACATTCTTCCATTTTTATCTCCAGGAAAAAAAAAAAAAAAATAAAGTGGGAGATACAAAGTGGAGCATTTTTGCCTCGAGATCAACAAACCCGATCTTTCCACGCAGTTATTCTAACACAGAGCTCTCAGGGGGACCCGCGCTGGGTTTGGTTCACCCAGGAGCATCCGCGACTCCGGAGCAGAAGGAGCAGGTACCAGGCAGTGAAGAGTCAGGTCAGGCAAAGGGGGTGACACAGCAACAACCCCGGGGGCTCCAAACCCCCCGTTGTGTGCCCATTGTGGGTGAATTCACCCTGCGGTACCTCAGAGACGGGGAGGCCCCTGGACACTGCAGCGACTGGGTGGGACCTGCCAGGGGAGCTGTATAAATAGATATGCAAGTGCACAAGTTCTTTCATCTGATCTGCTGCTGAATTTATCTTAAACTTCCTGTGCTCACACAACACGCACGAAACCCTGTCTGCGACACTGTTTTCAGAGTGCTTGTCTCTGCTTGGAAATGCAAGTGAGAGAATTTATTTTGAGGCATCGGGAATGTGTGAATCGCTTCTTCCGAATTAACTACTTCTAAATATGGTGCCCGACTCTTTTTTTTTTTTTTTTTTAAGCTAAGTGGGGTTTCTAATCATCTCAGTTTGGGGAAGGAGAGGGACCTCATGTCGGTAATCCATATTTACTTGGAAAAAAAAAAAAAAAAAGATTAAATTTTACCCATCCAAAACAGTCTTTGTTCTGAGGGTGCTGTGGCAGCCGCCGCTGAAAGCCAAGCGGCTCGGGGGGGATTTCCTGCGCAGGGCTGAAGCCAGCCGAGCTGTGTGTAGGAGGTGTGACACCTAACTCCGCTTCCCGACTTCCCTGACCGATGCCTGGCATTGGCTCCCTTTGCTCCTGGAGATGTTGCCGCCGTGTCTCGGTCCTGCATCGGGCACATTCATGTTGCTGCTTGCCTGCATCGTCTGTTTTATCCCCATTGCCACCTTTCTGGTTCTTCGTTATCCTCTTAATAAACCGAACCAATGGCATTATTTGCATATTTTTTTCCTCCAGATTTCTCCCCTGAAAAATATACCTTGTGTTCGCTTGTTGTGGAGGTTTGTGTGAAGAGCTGTAGAGTGGCTGCTGAGGATGGAGTTACACCAGTTTGCAGCTGGGACAGTGCAATCAGTGCAGCCTAAATCTGGTTTCTTTTCTCAGGCATTGCTGCTCTGAGACGGACCAGAGCAGGCTGCTGGTGGTGGTGATGGAGATGGTGGTGGTGGAGATGGTGGTAGTGGTGGTGGCCAGCTCTGAACCCTACTTCTGACTCCCCCTCCCCTGAAGTCAGCCTCGTTCGGTGACCCCACCTTTTTATTGTGCTCCAGGCAGACTAACAAAATACCCCAAAACAAATCAATACTGCCCAGAACCTCAAACGCATTTTCTTCAGCTCATCTGCTCCCCGGCGCATCTCCAGAAGGATGAGTTTGGTCCTGGCACAGGTTCACAGGTACCCTCTTGCAGCCTGGCTGCCTGCCAGCCACACCACTACAGCCAGGTGCACTTCTTTATATATTAGTTCCATATATAAATATATATATGTATATAACCGAGAAAAAGCCATACGTGCAACCGTTGGCTTCTATAAGGGCAAATCTAGCACTAACTGGAACTGGAGGTGGGTCTGCTGGTGGGGAGGGATGAAGCAGAGCAGCGACCTCAACCAGAGCGATAATTAAATAAAATTCCAGTTTTAGGACTGGAAATGCCACGTTTGTCACCAAAGCCTTTCTGTAATGATACACCACGTTGACTCACGTCCCTCAGGGTCCACAGATCACAGGGCTTGTTTACACAGCAGGGGGCGTTTCTCAGGTCAGTGTCCAGCATCCGAGACCAGGATGAGAGAACACACGTAACCTCTGTTCTAAAATCTTTAACGAATTACTAGCCATCGGGATATATAGCCTTGCTTGGACAACTTCCCAAACACATTCTGTTGCTGCTGGTTTTCTCACATCTGCTTTTGGAAACTACATTTCCTTGGTCTCTATTATAAAGCAACATTTTTATGTAGAGTTTGCCACACTCCCCCTCCCTCTGTCGCATGGAGATAGAGAATTAAGGTCACATTTCCAGGAAAGGTGTCACTTATAATTGCACAGTGGGTTCAGAAATACAAGCAGGACGGCAAACAAACTCCAAATCTGGAGGAACGGGGGACTTTCTCCCAAGCCCATTAAGGATGAGCAATATCACCCTCAGGAATGATCGCCCCAGTCTCTGCCTTCGTCCTGCCGTGGTAGGACTAATGTTATAGCAAGATTTGGTATCGTTACCTACGGGTTGTAAATGTACCATGAGCATTCAGGCTGCAATACAAAATCTGGTGGAAATACCTGATGTTGCTGTTTCATTCCATGGAACCTATGGAGGGGAAAAGCAGGGTAGGATTTTTCTCCCATTTTATGTAACTCTGTTTTCCTTCATTTCCTCTCAAGTGAGACACACTGTATTTCATGCAATTGTTTTAAAAGGCTGTGGTGTGTTTCCTTTAACTTAGCTGACTTAAAGGGGTGAAAAAGTGAAAAATCCTTAGATTAAGAAGGAAATTAAAAGATACCGTGCTCCTCTAATATTTTTTAGATAAAATACCCACTGTGGGTTGTGATTAAAATTAGTTTTCCTTTAACAGGGATGCAAATGCAACTGCAGCAGCATGTCACATTTACATCCAAAATTAATTAGGCTTCATGAGCAATAAGCCTGTGGAAATTTTAATTTCCAGAGTCCCCTGGAGCACTGCATTTCAAACCAGAGTGCGGCAAGGCTTCGGATGCTGGAGGGGTGGCACTGCATGGTGTCCTAAGACGACGTTGTCCTGCACCAGGTGGAAATTTTTCTGTAACACACACGTGACTTTCTTTATCACTCTGGGAACACGAAGCCAACACGTTTAAGGAAATTGCCTGTAGATGAAATACACCGAATCAGCAGGTAATCCCGGACACACATCAGGAATATGAGCACGGAGCCTCTTATGTTGTCTCTGCTGTTCTGTGCCCACCCAAACCGGCACAGCCTTTATCAGGGAAAGGTACTGACTCCTCCTCATCCACTTCCCTCTGGAAGAATCGCTTCTGCTCTGGCTCTCTGAAATGACGATCCTAAAGGGCATCTGTGTGTTCATGTTTTTGCTTGTGTGTTTTTGTTAAAGTCACGCTCTTTCTCCTCAATAACCACAAGAAATGAGAATCCCAGTTATGGAAAACAGTTACTCCTGGAACTTCAGAGTGACAATTAAACCCGCTGACGTTCAGACCTGTTACTGACCTCACTTACTTCTCTGCCACCCCTTTCTCCAGGGCTCTTCGCTACTGCCTTATCAAAATCACCTGGGCGGCTGCTGCCCTTGCGCGTCCAGCCCTTGACTCATTTCCTTGAGCTTTCTGCCACCATCAGCCCCAGGTTGGTCCCAGCAGCAAGGACAAGACCTGTAGATGGTGCCTTCTTGGGTGGAGCAACACGCTGGTGTTGGGATGGGGTCCATGGCTCTGTTGTCCATCCACCAACACCTCCAAAGGGAATCATTTGCTCTCTCACAGACTTATTTTTAGGCAGGAGGAATCTGAAGCTTGTGCAAATGTTTAAACACATGTCTCTCTTGAATTATTCAGTGTACTTTGCCTGCTTCTGGAGTTAATTAAAACAGAGGGCAGTCAATAGCAAGCTCTCGCGTTCACCATAGGGAGGAGGCAGCAAACTGGCAGTGATAACCACCTGCCCTCCCCACCCCTCTGGCACCACAAGCTGCCAAGCTGTAACCACTGTGCTCCCCCGGCAGTGCTGTCCCCAAATCTCAGTAAGTTTTCCTTAATTTAAGGGCACAGTGCTGGGGACGCATCCTGAGCTATGGTTGAGGCTGCGGTGCCTGATTTCAGAAGATCCAGGGAACCACCCAAACCAAGAGTTGTTTCCCTCCTGAGCAGCATCACACCTTTTTTTTTTCCTGCTACAGTTGAAGGAGGCTTCTTACAGTGTCAGATGCACATCCCTGTGTAGCAAAAAAACCCAGACTAAATGCAGCTCTCATCCTCTTGAAGTCAACGAGGAACTTGAGATGAATACCAGAACTTCATCTATGATCTGCAGGATGGGTCTGAGCCATAGGGATCCCTCCTCTGGCTCCAGCAGTGTTTGGTCCCAGAAAGCTTTTCACACCACCCCAACATAAATGCATGACCTCATGTAAGAGTACATTAACCCACACATAGACCCATGCCCTTCTCCTGCTCCTCTGAAGTGTTATGAAGAGCAAATTACGTACCAAGTTGCACAATCTTGACTTTACCATCTGCCTGAATACAGAAAAGTCAGCAGTAACTTTGATCCATACCACACTGAAACACTCAGTTCCTGATGAATATTTTTGCCCCCCATCAAAGTCACAGTTTCCCCTTGTGAATCAAGCTGATGACAAAAATGCAGGGTTTACATATTATCCCAAAACACGAGGTACAGCCAGAATTATTTTATGCAGAAAGGAGAAATGATGGTGCCATCCTGTGCTCACACAGTACTCCTGGGGATTACTCCTCCCGGTAACAGGCAGGTGTTGATTGCCATTACTGTTACTGCACTGTGTTTGCACCAAGTGGAAAAGGACCCTCACCTGGAAACAGGAGCAGGAGCATAATCACAGCACTCCACTGAGAATAGCAGGAATGCAGCTCCAACACATTGACGAGATTTTACTCTAAGAAAGTGAAAATATTACCATGGTTGAGCTCGGTGTATTTGTTATAAACTAATAATGTTGAATTCTTGGTAAACCTGTGAAATTTTGCAGGCAGGGTGCTCTAACTGAGCATTTGCTGCCAAGAAGCTACCTCTGCACTTGAAGAAAAAAAATAACGCTGTACAGCTGAGCTGGTGACATTCCTGATCACACAGAGACCTCACCAGAGTCTTCATCAGCTTGGTTTTTTCATTTTACTTTATCCAACATCTCCAGGCTCACATTCAGAAATTGCTTAACCTGACCTAAAACGAAGTTACATTCTGGGACATCTAATATTTGCACTTATCTAGTAGTGTGGTTAGGCTACTCGATTTGTAAAGACGTTTAATCAAGAAGGCTTGGACTAAAGTTCAAGTGCTCTGCGTTAGCCAGAGACGATTTGAACGAGCGATAATTAGAACACAGTCTGATTCATATGGGGCGCTACTGGACTTTGAAATGACGGCTGCATAACTGAAACTCTGTTGGGAAGGATTCTTTTTATTTTAGTACAACTAAAACAAAGCTTTTCTGTACCGATGCTTCATGCTGAAGAGTAATAGAAGAGTTTTTTTAAAAAAAAGCATTTTGGGGAAAGGCAACATCTTCACCTGGTTTCAAGGCTGAGTGGTAGCAGACAATGGAAGCCTTTTATCCTGTGGTTGTCAGAATCCCATAGCGGCTGGGCAGCTTGCTCGGAGCAGAAACTTCGACCCTTAAAAGGATGATTTGTGGCTGAGAGCCAGGAACAGAACAGCCCTCCTTGTCTGCAGCCTCGCGGCCCCGAGGAGACATCGCAGGAGCAGTTCTTCTCATGCGAAACGTGGGTGGGAAGGCCTCCAGATGGGAAAAGGGACTTTCCTGTTGAAAAAGCCTGAGAACCGGTGGGTCAGAACAAATCCATCTGGAATGACAGCTGAGACATGTCACCAGAAAATTGCCTTGCCTTCAGATCATACCCATAAATTACAGAAAATTTTATCAGAAAATAGATGGTCTTAAGAGACCTTATTTTTGAGCAGAAAGTGGTGTGATGTATCACTGTATGCATGTTGTTTACATCTTGCTTTAACACAGTTCGTGGGAGGAAGTGCTCCGCTGCCAAAAAAGACTTGATAGCTGCATTGTTCGCGTGTAGCAATATTTAGACATAGCAAGCCCACCAGTATTTATAATAATGCTGTCCCATTATGATATCAGTCGGAAGCTACCGGAAAAAGAGATGGACTCTACGTCTGCTGAGCCAGAGAGGGAGATAAAGGCTCCCAGCAAATCTGATCGGAGAGGTGTTGTTTTCAGGCACAGACAGCGTTTCAGTTCCTGTCCCATGCCAGAGCTCAAAGCTGTACTTGTTGTAACAGGAAACAAGAATCGCAATCTGAAGCCAGAGGCACATATCACTCAAACGGGCTCTTTCCTCTCTTTCCCCCTCGTCCTCGACGCCTGCTGCAGGACAGGGCTAGCAGCTTTGCTGCACGTCCCGCTGAATGAGCCAGGTTGGTCATTAACCCTCAAACCTGACCCAAAGCTGGGTAGGTGAGGAACCTTATTCCTTGGACTCGGTCCATAACAAACCTTGTATCTGCCTCTGAGCAGTTATCTTATTTCCCGTGGGAAGGACAAGAACTTTTCAGTTTCTAGTACGAGTCAGCGCCCTGACTGTATTCATCAGTGAACACCCAAAGCCATCCTTGGGGCAGCACCAGGAGGACCTGGCTGAACACCACCACGCTACTCCCAGCTCCACTGCCACCTGCCCTTCTCCCAGGAAAGGGAACGCACAGCCCCTGAGCGCTTGCTGGCTCCTATAACAACAGCAAAAATAGCTAAAAAGAGATGAAATCCAGCCTTGGCCAGCCTGGAAGCCTACAAATGCTCACACCTTCAGGATCCCACAGCCCCTCTTCTCTCCCGTTCATACTGTAACCTGTTGCACCACAGGAGATGTCCACCTCTCATTTTTGGGATGAGCATATTCCTGCCCAGGGCAAGGGGTGCCCACAGGCTTCAGAAAGTGGCAGAGAGGAAGCTGAGGGTTGACTCTGCTCAGATTTTAATCTATCTAGAACTTAAACTCTTGGTAGCAGGATGTAATTTTTATCGTTTGCAGAGTTTCTAGTACAAGAGAGTCCTCCTCCAGAAACAGACTCACGCTGCTATCGTAACACCAGTAATAATTTCCCCCATTTAAATGACGCACAGTGGCAAAAACGTTCCATTGTGGCTGTAACAGCACCGACCCCGTCTGGGCCCACAGACAGAGCCAGCAGCACAGTCTGGCAGAAATGCCTTCCAGTAAAGAGGATCAGAGAAATAACATAAACCGTGTAATTGCCGTCTCGGAGCAGACTGATGGTGGAGCTGATCCCTGTCCTCTCCCCAGAGCAGAGAGCGGCAGCTGGGGCTGTGCAGGGAACCACAGGGCAAGGCCCTGAACAGCCACGAATCATCCAGCCCAGAAGGAAGAGCTTTCTAAACACCACTGGGTTAATGACCACACTTAACATTGGTATCAAGAATTAATTGTGACCTCTGGAAATTGCTGCATTAGCCTTGGTAGCCTGAGGGTCATACACTTCCTGGGGGGGTGAGCAGATCTGGGGAACAGCCACCACACTAACATGCCTGCAAGTCTCTGATTATTTCATGCCAAAAATCCCTGGGGTTTCCCACTCCCCAGCACAACCCGGCCCACGGGGCCCCTCTGCTGTCGCGTCCCAGCACTGCACCCTTGCCCCGTTCCCTCCACCTCCCAGGGACAGATACACCCTCAACCCTCTGCCTCCCACCACCTTTGTTCACATGGCACAAAAATCAGACAGCAGGTTCCCCGAAGACCTCGTCCTTTCCCAGGTATTTTGATGAAATTGCTACAGAAATTACCCGGGAAATTTGCAGTCTCCCACTCGCTGGGGCAGAGAAGCCCCGAGCAAACCCTGCAGAGGGCTGTACCAGCTGCATCGCCCCAGCACGCCTGAAAACCTGCAGCCCACCATCTATTTCCACGTATTGAGACGTACAGAAAATGAGTTAGGAGACCAGTTAGCCAAGACTGTGCTATCTTTACCAGGAAGTATTAAAAAAATACCTTAAAAGGGCTTTGTTTTCTTCATTGCTACAGTCATTTCTGTCTGATCTGGTACCAAATATTACCCGCTGACCTGCGCCTCCGCTCTTTCATACCTCACCACGCTGCACGGGACCCTGCTTTCTGAACCATTTTTGAAGTTTTCCAAAGCACAGCATTTCTGGAAGATCTTCCAAGGCAAAAAAAAAAAAAAAAAAAGTCAATTAACAGGCAAACTCTCAATAAAGTATAATATTTTATTCAAATAAAACGTTTTAACCTTTGATTTTTATGTAAGGGGTACATGTAAAAGGAAGTAGGCTCCACTTCAGCAGAACGCTGCGCTGTACGTGTGTCTGTCTGTCCCAGGGCAGAGAGAAGCAGCGGCGCGGGGCCCCTGTGAAGCTCAGATGGCTGCCATCCTTCAGTTATCACAGTACTGTACCTTTACAAGAGACAGCATCAGCACTGTGATAACTGAGCCAGGGCAGCCTGTCAGTCATTGCGGACCCCCCTGCAACGCTGCCGAGCACAGCAGACGGCCTCCTCCAGCTCCGCATCCTGTACGTCTGCTCAAAAACCCCACGTCGCCCCAAACAAGATGCCCAGATGCCAGGGGAGAGGCTCAGGAGCATTTAACAGGAGTGGCTTTGCACCTGAGGTTTCAGTCCAGAAAATTATCCAGATAATTAGTGCTACTTTAATGACCGCAGTGGCTTCCGCAATGCAGCTCAAAAGTGTTTTTAAGTAGCAGCTTCTTCTGGCCAAATCCACCAATGCTGGACTTAATGGAAAAAGTGGTAAGTAACCACTCTACAGATACCACTAGAGAGAACAGGGGCACCCCTCGCTCCCCCTTAAATTCACCAGAGCTAGAAAGAAGCATTTGGTTTAGGCCACGTTAAGTATTGAATGTCATGAACCAGACAGTCAGTGGGTGCGATGGCGGGGAGCCAGGTAAGTTACTGGAGCTTCACCGCTTGCGACAGCTGAGGAGCGGGGCTAGTTAACAGCGTGAATCCAAGGGTAGCACCACACCGTGACCATGCCACGCACCGCAGGGAGCCCACCAGGCCTTTGCCGGCCGAGCGGGCTGCCGGGCGCTGGAATTTTACAGTACGGTGAGCGCATTCAGGTGGGCTTAACAGGAGTTGGCATTGCAGACGCCCGTTCCTAAACCCACCGATGGCTTCAAGGGACACCAGCTGCCTTCACAAGCAGAAGAGGGGCCTAAAGGCCTGAGGTGCTTCAAAGTACTGAGCTGGCATTTTTAGGCCATAGGATCCACATACAAAATTGTGAAATAAACAATTCTGCAGCAAACTAGTTAAATTATAAGCATACGTCAACATATATTTTACCCTTTTTTTTCTTCCCTAAAAACCGGCACTGCTGAAAAGCACATGAAACTGTTTCCACACCCCTCCCCATCCTTTGGATATGGCAATCAAACACATAAAGTTCTGAAACAAATTTAAACAAACCCAATAGTTCTACATAGTAAAAGTTAAAGTGTTATTAACTTTTTATAGAAAGTTCATTTATGATGTTGATGGACTTCACCAGTACAAATTGCTCTCACATTTCTACCAGGAGGGAGCAGAAACTCCCAACGTGGTGTTAACACTCTAAATAACTTGCCGGGAAAAGAGCGTGTCCTGAGATGTTATGGAGACTGTTTTTAAAAAGAGAAATACGTAACACTCTGCTGGATCCAGCTACCCAAACGGTGTCTTAACAAGTTTTTAACTCAAGAGGGCAATGTAGAGACAAATATGAAGTATCTGAGGAGAAGCACGCAGTGGAAAAAAAATATTTGTACATTTTAAAACAAACTACAAACATACATTACATAAAAAGGGGACAGTCAACAGATTATGCAATACTGACGTAAGACAACACAGATGACCTAAACATATATGCCAAAACTCGCAGATTTACCACCATGTGTAGATTAATCATTAAAGAATCCGCTGTTGCTGGGAAAAAAAACAACAATAAAGTTGGTAAAAAAATACGAAGAAATTCTGTACATACAATGGTGACTTTTGAAAAGGAAGAAAGCTGCATAATTAGTGAACCATTCGCTCTCACTTTGAGGTGTTTTTACACCACCATTACTACTCCAGTTGAAAAATCCCACCGATTTCCGTAGAACGGCATAAGCGCAGGATGGGGAATCCTACATTTCACAAGGCTGAAGCGATGAGAGAAGAGTAGCTATTTTATAGTTCAAGTATACCTTGACCACTATTTCAAGATGTTATTCTGTGCTCCAGCAGTTACTGTCACGCTGTTTAAAGGGAGAAGATGCATGACAGCAAAGGTGAACAATCCCCCCCCCAACACCCCCTGGCACAGCCTGGTTTAGGTACACCCACATTCTAGAGGCTGATACCATTTTCTCTAGAGAGGATCTAGCTCTGACTCCAATACAAACACGGTTTGTTTCCTTGCATCCAACACACACGCGCTGATTTTTGCTTTGCTTCTGTCAGACTGAAGATACACAGACCTGATATAAAAAGCCTAGGTGGGTTCCCCATTATTAGCTGAAGAACAGCAGTACAGCAAAACCCACATTAGTTTTGGAGCCTAGGAAATATTTTTGTTACTGCTAAGACATTGCCTATTTCCATACGCTTTTTTTAAAAAAAAGTCTAGTTTCCAGTGTTTGCTGCCAGTTCTCGCTTTTGAAAGCCTTGTAAGTTTGTCTGGCTGGTTTTTAAACTCCAGTTGCGCCTCCTGTCCCTTTGGGGCTGGCAATTCTATGTATTTATTTTACTTGTTTTGTATGAGCCGAAATTCCTTTAGCATCACACCGACGGAATTACTGATGTGCCCTGACCACAGCCTGTAAGGCTTGTGACTCCACGCACAGGACGTAGAATGGTTTGGGCTGGAAGGGATCTTAAAGATCACCCACTTCCAACCACAGCCATGGGCAGGGACACCTCCCACCACACCAGCTTGCTCAAAGCCCCCAGCCAACCTGGCCTTGAAGCCCTCCAGTGATGGGGCTGCCACAGCTTCTCTGGGCAACCTGGGCCAGCGTGAAGGATCTTGGAGCACTACGAGCCACTCTCTCCCCTGTCTCCATGGAAGCCTGTGAGGCGCGCAGGTGGCGACCCCAACTTCCATCTTGATTAGCACCCTTTTAACCAAAATCTGTAGAAGAGGGGGAGGAAAAAAAAAAACAACAACAAAAAGAAAACAAACAGTAAGTTATGAGGATATAGCGGTCTGACGGGGCAATTTACGCGGCTCCCACGGCGGGGGCTGCGTTGGAGGAGGGTGGCTGGCAGGTCGCCGGGCCACCCCAGCTTCTCCCTCCCAACTTTCCCCTCAGCTGCCGCTTCCCGAGACCCGAAGCCACCC